>GG745339.1:613949-715300 GCA_000151295.1 Allomyces macrogynus ATCC 38327 | reverse complement strand
GCACCTGTGCCCAACACGCTTGTGCTGTCAAGTCACAAAATCCCTTCATGTGACCCAAACAGTGCTTGTCCAAACATGGGGGGGCGCCTGCACAAATGATTGCCAGTGGGCCATTTGGCAGAGCATCACTCCCCCCCCCCCCCCCCAAGACAGGGCACAGAGGGTGGGAACTGGGAGAAGCAATGAGGACACCATACATGTGCCCAGCAAATATGTGCAGGAGCAGTAACACTGTGGAAATGAATAAACATCTATGACAGAATGTGAGCAAGCAAGTTGATGGTCAGTTGCATGCACTCAATATTAGTACATGAGTCACAGGCCACAATTCATAACTTCCAGCATGTACAGCAAAAAATGCATAAAGGATGAGAAACAAAGTGACCCCATGGTCATGCATGCACCATTTGCAGCATGCTGTCAACATGATGATAATGCAGAGGTCAGTTTCACACATGCCTCAACAATATCCACTCTCAATCGAGACAACCATCCACACAGATAACATGGGAGAGCATTGAGCACATACAAGAGCACCACATTGTGGCATCCTGGAACGCCTGGTCAGTGCACCTGTGCACTGAGTGCAAGAGCAGGTCCTTGGACATGACTAGTTAAGTGTTGGCATAAGGGATTGCAACAAGTATGGTGTCAGCACAAGTGAAAGTGGTGCCTGGAGTGGTGATGGTGGTTGAGCCAGAGCATCAGCTGGAGCGTGCCTGTTGTTGAGTTGGCTGCCAGTGAGGGCGCTTAAGATAGTGGTTAGATGGTGGGCAGGCAGGCATGATGTGGTTGAGCAATGACAGTTGGCTGGTTGGCTTGAGTGTGAGTGCAAGCAACTGACTGTTGGTCAGCCTGAGTACACTGTTGGTGGTTGTCTCAAGCGTGTCATTGGTTGGTGGTCAAGCAAATGGTCCACCAGTGACAGCAGAGCGCGCACAGAGGCAGCACCCTGCCAGATGGCAAGCATGTCCATGGGCGTGGGGGAAGTGGCCAGTTTTGTAGTTTGGCTTCCATACGCGTTTTCTCGTGGATGGATGCCAAGCGCGTGGGCGTTGCCACGCCAAGACTCTTGTCTGCCTGGCGTCCAAGGAGTGGCCTTCATGGATGGATGGGGTGCGTGCTCATGGTGGGCGTGGGGTTGATGCTCATGGGCCTTGGCGCGTGAAAACGTGACCTTGCGCATGCTCTTGGCCAAGTCTCTCTGCCAGATCGTTGATGGTGGGGCGGTCTTGTGACTGGCATAGGGTGGGTGTACGTCAGTCTGTCGTGCAAGAAGAAGGCGTCCGTGTGACTGGCATAGGGGACGTTGTGCAAGAAGAAGGCGTCCTTGTGACTGGCGGATAGATCCATGATGCTAACAACTGGCATGGTTGGTTTTCTTTTGTACGCAGCAAACCACGTTTCTCCCGTCATGATGTGAACGTGTTCTCATTTCTTGCATGCGTCTTGGTCGTCCACAACACCTCCTGATGCGGCCCATTTCTCAAATTTCCACATCAAAAGTATAAATTTTTACAGGTTCCATGGCCACGTTTCACACCCTGGCCCTTGCTGTGGACGCCTCGCTTCCATGATGACAGTCCATTGTCCGAAAACGTGGAGCAAATCGCAGCAATCCGCAGCAGTCTCGATTGTTATTTGCTTCCAGAGGCTTTCTAACCAGCCCAGCCCAATCATGGCTATGTTGAGTCAAGTGATGCTTCTCCTGGTCTGGACCTTTCCCAGGTTCTTGAGCCGACACTGGCAAGCCCTTGTGATATTACTCTTTGTTCTATTTACCAATCTAGAAAAATAATCTGCAAGTGGTGCTATTCATTTCATCATTTCGATCTGAGATCTCTGGTTTGAGCTTCAACAGCACGCGTTTTGCATCGCGCCGCAAGACTTTGTGTTGTTGCCATGGAGAAGCATCTGTCCAGACAGCAAACTCATGTTCATACTTGGTTTCTGTCGCACATGATGTTAGCCTGACCATTTCCAGTCCACACTTGCTGTTCAGTCTTCTTCCTGGTCTCTTCTTACTCAAGTCCAAGAAACCATCTTGGCATCCATCAAAAGAGGCAAAAGAACGTGCTCCCATCCATATGAAGGGCGCCAGTCTCGCTCACTTGCTGTTGCCCACCTCGATACTTGCCAGCTCTTAGTTTCTCGCTCCACCAACATTATGGGTCGCTCCAGGACGGTCAAAAAGCGCATTGCCGAAAAGCGACGCTTGCGCGACATGGCCGCGGCTGCGGCCGCAAGTGCGCCACCTGCCTCGTCGTCAACCGTCCCAAACCAGTCTGCGGGCGCGCCCGCCGCCATGACAGCGTCGGCCTGGGTCGCGATCAGTCGAGTTTGAATGTGAGCAGCTGTCAAGACGCAGGGCAAGGTGGCAGGTGGGCGATGCAAGAACTGCCTCAAACGCTATTGACTTGCATGTGCCAACAGTGCGGGCGTCCGCTTGCGTTCAACGTTGTTGCTGGCCAAGTATTTGTATGTGTACGCATTTCCAGTCCGCGTCTCCCACTTTTGTCTCGCTGATCACCACGACGCGGCCTGCAGCATTCGGCCTGAATCACCCCGCAACCTCTTTCTCCTCTCTTTCTCCTTGCACTCAGCTCCGAGCTCCCTCTCTCTTCACCCACTCTCTCGCCCTCGACCTGCGCGACTTGCTGCAACCCGCTCCCTCTCGCTCTGCCTTCCTTCCTTGACGCGCTCGCAACCCGATCTCCCGTCGCCTTCCTCCATAGACCCGAATAGACGGGCACCGACTGCAGCACTAGACTCGCGGCACGGCCCACCCAGCCATGCCGTCCACTCCACTCGTACCCGGCGGAGGGCGCCGAGCTGCGTCTTTTCTTGCGAGAACTGCCCCGGCCGCACTCGCCCTCTTGGCTCTCCTCTCGGCATCATCTTCGCTAGGCTCTCCCCTCTCCAAACCGCCACCATTCCCCCCAACCCCCGCCGACGACGCGTCTCTCTCGTCTGGAAATCTCATCCCCGTCGACGCTGATCACGCAACCATTCGCGGCGCGCGCTCAGTGGCCGACTTCAACGCGTTCCTCGCAACGACATTTGCCGCACCGACCGTCGCGGGCGGGATTGACGTGCTCGGCGCGCTCTTCCTCAACAATGCCATTTGGCCGCGCCCGCAGCGCAACGTCGACCAGTACTTGCAGCTCTACCAGGGCATGTCGGGCATGATGCAGGGCGGGTTGAATGTCGGCACCATCGTCGCGACGCTGCAGGCCAACGGCGCGGTACGAATGTCGTTGCTTATAGCGAAGCATATCCCGAATATTGAACTGATTGCGACTCTTCGCGCGCGAATCTATGTAGCTCGGCCTCGTCATTTTCATCGTCACCATGTTCCTGCTCTTTTTCGCGAGCCTGTTCCTGTGTGTGTGCTTCCCGTGCTGCCGCGCGTGCCGTCGGTGCGGCGGCCGTGGCCCGCGCCAAGGCGGGTACAGCAAGTGCCGCATCATTTGGACGAGTGTTCTGCTCTTGGTCCAGCTCACGGTACTGCTCTACGCGGGCGCGACGGGCATCATGGCGTCGCAGGCATTCAATACGGCCATCACCGAGACCAAGGCCGCGACAACGGGCCTCTTGACGACGGCGAGCGCCTACATTGCCGGGATCCCGACGACCGTCAACACGATGGCCAACACGATCGACTCGGCCGTCACGTCGCTGCAGTCAGGCGTCTCAACGCTGCCGATTGACGCGCAAGTGATTCAGCCGACGATTGCGCGGCCGTTTGGCGCGTTCCAGTCGACCCTCGACGCGCTCGCCAACAATGTCACGATTGCGACCACGAGCACGTCCACGATCCAGCAGCTCGTTACGACGACGCAGGCAGGCCGGTCGTCGTTAAGCTCGGAGCTCACCAATTTGCAGGGCAACGTGACGGCGCTCAACAGCATCACGATTGACGGGTCGTCGTATTCGCTGAGCAACCCGCCAAGTGGGACCGCGCTCGACCCGGCAAACATTCCGGACCTGAGCTCGTTGCCGTCGCTCTCGTCACTCGCGTCGTCGCTCTCGGGCCTGCCCAATGTCGCAACGCTTGCAAGCACGTCGCGGACGACCTACTCGGGCCTCATTTCGACCTTGTCGATGACGTTCTCGAACCAAGTCAACACCATGATCCCGCCCGGGTCCGCGAGTCAGCCGCTGCGCAGTATCGGCAGCAGCTTGTCGCCGCAGGTCCAGCCGATGCAGACGTCGATTGCTTCGATTGAGGGCCAAGTCGCGGCCGGGTTCCAAGACGTCACGACCTACAACAACATTCGCAACGACGTGACCAAGGCCTACTTGAGTCTGCTGCTCGCCTTCTTTGCGATTGGGATCATTGGCGTCGTTCTGCAGAAGCGCAAGTGCATGTTCTTGTACGTGGTTATGTTGCCTTGCTCCAGGATCCACTCGTTCCAACGACTGAGTTTCTCCTATTCCGTGGTTTCGCAGGTTGATGCCCGTGTTCTTGCTCGGCTGCTTCCTCGCCTGGCCGCAAGCGATCGGTTACTTCATGCTTGGCATCCCGATCAATGAGCTGTGCTACTCGCGGTCGGCGCTGCTGAGCTCCACCTACACGGTCGGCAACCTGCAAGTGACGCCGCTGACAGTGCTCAACTCGTGCCAGCAAGGCGGTAACCTGCTCAACGTGGCGCTGACCAGCGGCAACTCGGGCACGACCTTGCTCGCGGCGATCGGGCAGGCGAGTCTCGCGTCGAACCTGGCCAGCACTGACGCCTTCAAGCAGTCGATTGGCGTCAACACGACTGCGCTCAACACGACGCTGCAGACGGCCTTTGCCATCGGGTTCCCGAACACGACGGCGGCGACGCAGGCAATTCAGTCCATGTCGATGCCCCCGGCAAGCACGCTCAATGCCTACACGGCGGTCACGACGGCGCCGTTTTCGCAGCTCGCGCAGTTCAAGACTGACGTGACGACGTTTGCCGCGTCGCTAACGCCCGCGTCGATCAATAATGCATTCACCGAGTCTGGGCTCACTACCAAGCTCAACAATTTCAACAGCGCGGCGGTCGCAGGCAACAGCGGGTGGGTCGCGTGGACTTACACGGACATTGTCAACCAGTTTGTTGTCGGTGGGGCCACGTTTTCGGTGCGTTTGCTTCAATTTGTGACACCTGCTAAGAAAGTGTTTGGATGGGAACTCACTCGATGATTTGCAAATCACATAGGCCGCCACGTACGTGACCAACAGCATTAGCAACCCACAAAACGGCAACATCAACGCGGCTTTCAACAATCTCTTCCCGGACGTGCGGTACAAGTACTATGCGCTGCTCGCGATCCAGGCCAAGACGGCCGACTGCACGGCCATCAAGGACCGCGCTTCGGCGCTGATTCTGCCGCTGCACGAGAGCTTGGCGGGCATTGTCTCGAATGCGACGGCACTGCAGACGGCGCTGCCCAACTTCTCGACGAGTGCCGTTGATCTCAGCGTCGCATCGATTTCGCTGAATGCGGCATTGCCGGCGTTCACGAACGCGCTCGCAACCTTGGTCATCAACTGGTTTGACGCATCGATTGCAAGCCTGCGCACCGCGCTCGTCAATGTGATTGCGGCAGGAACGGCGTGCGGCGCGGTCGCGGATAGTGTCATGACCACGGTGCACACGACGTGCACGACGACGCTGTACGTATCTCGCGAGTCGTGGCGCGCGTCCGTTCATGGTGCCGTGAACTGACCTGGCACATTCTCCACCACATAGGGGCGCCACCAACGGCAGCTGGATGGCAATTTGGTTGATTGGCACGTTGCTCTTCTCGGCGTTTGGCAACGTCGTGCAGGCCTCGCTGAAGCTGGCTGGGTGGCGCAAGCGGCCGCGGATCGCGCCGATGCCCGGGTCCGGATCGTTTGGCGCGTCGTCGGGGTCTGCGATGCCGCCGCCTGGGCCGGGCGCCAAGCTGCCGCCGCTCATGGCCGTCAGCAGCAAGCCCACGGGCAAGAAGGGCGGAATCGTCGATCAGGTGACGCGGCCGACGGTGCTCAAGACAGGACAGATGTAGGACAGATGTAGGACTGGGGACTGGTCGGACTGGGTGCAGGAGACGGGACTGGAGTATCAACTTGATGAAGCAGGGTAGATGGCATAATGTTATGGGCGGGCGACGTGCCCGCAGTTCTTGCACGATTTCGTTCCGATATTTACCAGCCAGCATCTCCCCAACGTGTCTACCGTGTCCACGACATTGATATAGGCACTACTAGCCTTGTCCAATTTTTTTTTATGGAGATCAAGTCAGACCAAGTGACCGTTCGATGCAGGCAGCGATTTGTCGATTTATGCTTGCAAAAGTGCCTGTTGCGAACTGCGGCGGCTCTTTCCTCGGCCATTTCTTCAAGACTCGCGCCGCGACGTTGGTCGCGACAACCAGACGACGACGTGCTGCAACCAGACTCTCCGCCCTCTATCGAGCACCAAGCACTGCGACTCGCCGCATTTTTCCCGGCACACCTTTTGCAACCGATTGGCCCCGTTGCTCGCCTCGTTCGCTCCGCGCCCAGCACGACCACTTCCACCGCCATGACGTCTGCCGGCACGCTCACCGTGCGCGTCGAGCGCGCGCGCGAGCTCCGCAACGTCGAGATGGCCTTTGGCAAGATGGACCCGTTTGTGAAAGTCACGCTGCACCAAACCGTCCTGACGACCGAAGTCGCCAAGGACGGCCACAAGAACCCGAAATGGGAGAACGCCAAGCCATTCGAATTTACGGTGCCGTCCGAGCACGGTGCGCCCAACGCGCGCGCGCTCTGGATTGAAATTTACGACAAGAACTACATGTCCGACGATAAGTTGATTGGGTCTGGCATCCTGAACCTGCCCGGGCTCATTGAGCACGCCTCGACCGACGCCGCGCCGGCATTCTACGACTGGGTCGAAGTGCACACGCCCTCCGAACAGCGCGCCGGCGAGGTGTTGCTGAAAGTGTGGTTCAAGCCGGCCGTACGCTCACTTTCTTGGCGCTGTGTCGTGGCCGTGAGCATTGCGTTGACCCTCTCTCCCTGGTTCCCATTAAACAGAGTCAGTCGAGTCCGCAGCAGCAGCAGCTACCGCGCCCCGTTGCGCACCCGGTTGGACGGCCCGTCGCGTACCGACCCGGCCAGCTCCCTGGCCGTCCCGGTTCGCACTACTCGTCGGGCAACCCGAGCGGCCAGCCGTCGTATCCGGCCGCACCGACCCCAGCGGCGCATACGCGCCCTACAAACGCACATGCGCACGCTGCCGTGACCCCCGCGCCGCGACCGCCACCGCGCCCCGTCGCGCACCCGGCACCCGCACGCCCGGCGCCTGTGCCCGTCTCGGCCCCAGCTCCCGCTCCTGTCCCGGTTTACCTGCCCGGTTACTCTGCAGCGCAGGTACAGGCGCAGGCGCCCGTCCCCGTGCCGACACCCGTCTCGGCGCCCATCACCATGATCCCGACCTACGCGGGGTCGAATATGGCCGCTGGCGCCAATACGGGCCTGTCGCCACCAAGCAATATCCCGAAACGCGTCGCGTCGCGCATCCACCATGGACCGCGACCGGAACCGCCGCCTTCCAAGCTACCTCGCCCGCCATCGTCGCGACCTTCCCCGTCCTCGTCGCCGTCGCCGAAACCGGCCGCGGTGACCAACCTGGCCAGTCGTCCGTCCATGTCGGTGAACGGCCGTCCTGGATCGCCCTCGGGCCGGCCATCGTCACCGTCGCGACCAAACGTTGCCGGCGGCGCGTCACGGCTCTCGCACCGACCCACCATCTCTGGCGCTGCGCGACCTTTACCCGAACGGCCCTCGTCGTCCAAACACTCGTCGCCGCACACAAGCATGTCGCCGCTCGCACAATCGCCCGCGTCCATGGCGCCACCAGTCTCGATGGCCGCGCCAGCCGAACCCATGGCCGGCGCGTTCCAGGACGATCCGACGGGTCCGCTCGCCAACCGCATGAGCTACCTCGGTCTCGGGGCTCCCGCGGTCGGTGGATTGGCATCGCCCACAAGCCCCATGGCGCCGCCGCCCATGGGTTACGCGAGCCCCATGGCCACGGGCGCCGCCGCGCCAGGGTTGGGCTATCCGAGCCCGATGATGCCGTATGGCGCATCAAACGCTGGCCCGTTCATGATGCCGACGCCGACGCCCCTGCAGTCGCCGCTGCAAATGCCGATGCCGACACCCGGCGCTGGGAGCGGCAGCGGCAGCCAGCAAGTTCTCCCACCTGCTGGCCCCTTCGCGCTCTCAATGCCAATGCCGCAAGCACCGCCCGTGCTCGCGCAACATTCGGGCGGGAGCGCCACGTCCGCGGGCGGCTCGCCGCGGCCGGGACCTAATGCGCTGCCGGACTTACCGCCAATGGTCCCGCTCGTGCCCGCTGGGTCGACGCCGAATGGCAGCGTGAGCAGTACCGCGACGGGTGGGAACGGCGGAATGCCCGCGGACTTGCCGCCAACCGTGCCGATGATGTATACGGGTGGGGCCATGGCTGGTGGACCCATGCAGGCCGCGAGTCCGGCACAGACGGGGGCCGCGGCGGGGCCCTGGGCGTTGCCGCAGAGTGGGGCGCCGACGCCCGTGCAGGCGCCGTACCGGTACTCGATGTACGCGCAGCCGTCCATGTACGAGACGCCCTACATGGGGGCGGTGCAGCCAGGCGCGTATCAGCAGCAGGCCGCGGGCGGGTACCAGCAGGCCGTGGGCGGGTACCCGATGGCCGGAGGGTATCAGCAGGTCGGGCAACAGCTGAGCGGGTACCAGCAACCGGGGCAGCCCATGGCCGCGTACCAGCCGTATGGTGGAGTGCAGCCGCAAATGGGTGGTGCTGCTGGACCTGCGGCGTATCCGGCGTACCGCGGATACGGATACTAGGTAGATGCTGCAAGAGAGGAAACGTTTTGGTTTGGTTTGTTTCATTACTTTTTTGGACGGTTTTAATGGGATCTCAGCTTCAAATGTACACATTCTTTTTTGGCGATCTGAAAGTCATCTATTCGCGTGCCTTGCTCACGCCTTCTGTCTCGTTGGTCTGCTATCGCGCGTCAGCGCTGACCTTGTCTACTCGTATCGGCGCGAAGCCTGTTGTCAAGTATCAGCGCACGCTCTCCAATCCATTCATTTGAGTTCATTGTGAGTCGGCCTTCAATCCCTTCCCACTGTCTTCAGAGCGTCTGTGACTTGGCAACGTTACCGCGGACATTTGCAAAAGAGTAGGTCTGGAATGAACCACATCGGCAGGCAAGCAGGTGGGTGGAGAAGATTGTGATTTCTGCGCCAGTGTTGGGCATAGAACCAGACAAATGTTGGTTCTCTTATCGAGAAAGGTTGACCCGCACTATGCGACCTTTGAGCTCTTCAAAAGCGTCGTTCCAAGATGTCATGGCTGTGGAGTTGGCAGTCCTGCCGCCTTGCAAATGAAGAGCGTCAAACTCGTGTCATCAGCAAGAGAATGCCAAGCAAAATTTGATAGACACTGTAACATTTCAGGAAAAGGCAAAAAGAGGCATTGACTAACATGCGCCTAAATCCAAGACGTTTCACGCAGCACTCCCATTTTGTTTTGCAAGGCGATTCTAAACAGCATTGGGATCAGCCACCTTCACCTTGAGCTTCGGGACGCCCTTGACGATGCAAACCGTCCCCACCCACGCTTTTGCCCGCCCCTCGTCGTCAGGCATGACATGAAACCGCACGCGCAAATAACTTCACTCGCTCCGCCCACTTCACCAGCCGCTTGATCCGGCCCATGTCCACCTTGTTGAATGGCAGCTGCAATAGATCCACATCAAGCGGCCACAAAAGCCGCTGAGCCCTGCTTGTCCCACGTCTCAATTTTGTCCCAAATGTAATTGGGCGGAATGTTGCCAGCAAGAATGTTGCGTACCTGGGCGTTTGTGGCCTCAAAGACAGTAACAAAGTTCGAGTGCCTGGGGTCTACAGCACAATGCCTGAGAAACTGTCACGCTTGAGGTTCTAGCCCTTGAAGGCATGATCCACAACCTCCTTGCAACTACCTCCAACTGGCCCCCATGCACGGCCAACTCGGCACCACCCTTGCTGCCCATCCCGGGTGGAGAAACGTCGACAAACCACAATTGCTCAATGCTGGCCCCAACCGAGTCAAGCGCTGCGTCAAATTCTTCAGTCTGCCTCTGCTCTCATTTTTGGCCACCATGCAAGAGACGAAGATCAACACCATGTGCTGACGAAAGTGCACCTTGAGCCCATGAATGATGCTGGCGTCGCACAGCTGCAAGACTGATGTGCAGTTGGGCAGGAGAAAATTGAAGCAAATACACTGAAGCCCAAGTTAAGCCGGGTCCATGGCAGCAGCACCAGGGATGGCGACAGTGATGGCGCATGGCACATATGCCGCCCTCACTGCACCAGAGTGGCTGCAGTCGATTGTGCACTGCCAGTTGGTGCATGTGCAGTGGGTCCAGTTGTTGCGGGTACTTCAGCCATGCCAGACATTGCTGTGGTCACAGGAAGTGCGATCTGCGCCAGGGTGTGGGGGAGGTCATGGTCACACATTGATCCAGCAGGTGCAGTTGATGCAATTGGCGCAGCTACTGCCACTGCAGTCGCCACTATCGGGGTGGACACAGTCAGGACCTTTTTAGCAGCCCTTACCAGCTGCTTGTTAGTCCAGGTCAGGGTGGTTGGTGGCGTCAGCAGTATTGTGGCAGTGGCAATGGTGGAATGTCACAGATTCTGATAATGGCATGCAGTGGCACTGAGCCAGGGCCGGAACGCCAGGTCGATCTCACACAGGTTAGATGGAAGTTGCATTTTCCAACAATGCTGGCAAGCTAGCGGGTTGGGTCGCACTTGCTGTGGGTGCTGTGGCAGCAGTCATTGAGCGGGTCGCTGAGTGGGTGGCTGCAGGTGTTGCCACTGGCGCTGACTTGCGGGTTTGGCGACCTAGTGTTGCATGATAGATTGCAGCGGGTGTTGACGTCAAGAATGCGCTTGCTGTGGTTCTGGGTTGTCCATGGTCCAACCAAGGCTGTGCAGTGCTGTGTTGATGGCCTGCCAACAGGGTTGCCACTCACCAACAGGCGCAGAGGGTATGACAGGCTCGACGATCACATCAAGGGGCGATCTCAATGATGCTGTACGTGTCGTCTGTGTCAATGGTGGGCCTGTTGCTGCTCTCAGACTACATCCAACCTGGCCACACCCCATCCAGCCTAAGTGATCTTGAATCAAGGCTAACCGCTCCATGATCATACCTAAATCGTAGATAATGCAGTATGATCGTGTGGACATGGTGCAGAACGTACCTAGTCAAGTATGATCAAGCCTAGTCTTCCAAGAGAGGTTGAATCAACGTTTGATCTAGCAGCAATCGAGTTTCAATTCGCTTGTCATTGAACCCAATCACAAATCAAGGATGAATGTGGCTGGTACACACAATGCTTAGATCTGGAGGGACCAAGTGCGACTGAGCAAACGATTTGCATATCAATGTTGGAGATGCTGCACGTCCATGGGCAATGGCCCACGTAAAACAGTATTTGCTCTTGGTCAATCAGGCCGGATGTTGCAACAGAGAAGTAGGACAATAGAACATGATGAGTGGCTGTGCAAACATGATGGCAGGGGCCAGCAAAGCAAATGAGATTCTGTACGCCAAGGCTTTTGAGAGGCTTGTGAAGCTCAGCAAGATACATGCAACCATGGTGCAATATTTCTGCTGGCAGGTTTCCAGACCCCTGGCCGAAAGGATGAGGTTGCTGGCGACACTGCAGTACGTGTGCCTGCACTTGCAGTGGAACTATTCATGGATTGGCCCAGCAAGTTCATAGCGATGCGCAAAGGGTGACAGGCGGGTACACTTCGGCGCGCGGTCGTTGACGTTCCTTGTCGTTTCTTGATGCTGGAAGCGTTCGTTCTGGGCCGAGAGCGGGAGTCCTGTTTCCATTGAACTCCATTGTCTGTGCGAAGCGAAGACAAGGCTAGTCAAAAATGACAAGCTGCTCAGCCAGGCAGAAAAAAACATGAAACGTGAAACAAATGCGTTGCAGGTTTTGAGCCTACGCACCCCAAATTTGGCACCTCTCGGGAAGGGGACTTTCTGGCTCCGACGAGCCAACTCGGATGCAACGCCGGAGAAATCCTGCCTTCACCCCGTGTTCCTGTTGCCGCCTGTTGCCGGCCAGACCCCTCTTCATTCCACCACCACCTTTCTGCCACAACGACGCCACTGGTTGCAAGTCGTCGCCGCTGAGCTGGCTTTTGCGAGCGCGCTCGACTCTCGCCACCCGGCCGCGCGTGCACGCTCTCGTGCTCCTCACGCTTCAATTCCGACCAACTCACGGGTGACCGACCGTGCACGACGTGATCTGCTGTTCCGATAGCAGCGCGAGCTCGTTAACACTGGCGACCGGCATCATGTCATCTGCTGTGACCCCCGTTGCCGGCTCGAGCGAAGCTCTGGCCGGCGCAATGGCGGCTGCAGCCAAGCCCACAGCTCCAACACGAGCCGGCGGCGACGCGGGGCGTCGGCGCTGGTGGTCTGCGATTACCGCACGCACGCGCTCTGATGTGCTCGTCGTCTCGCTGTTCGTTGCCGCGTTTGCCGTGATCATCGCCTTGGCCGCCTGGATCCGCACCACGGCCACACCCAATGGCGCTGATGAGCAGTCTGCGTCGGCCTTCTCCACGTCGCACGCCAAGGCGCATATTCTCGCCATGACGCGCACGGAGCATCCACAGGGGTCGAACGCCAACTGGGCCGTGCGCGCGTACTTTCTCGACGAGCTGAACCGAATTGCCAAGGACAATCCGGGGTGCTGTGACGTGATTGAACACCGCGGACCGGTGACCGCTGTGGATCCTCGCACCGTGAGTACGTATTGTGTGGTGCTGGTGGTGGTGGTCGTCGTTATGGTCGCGGCGACCGAACAATCGAGCGCGAATTTGGTTCCGATGTGGCCACTGTGTTCTATTTTGCGACACTGATCAATCTATTGCTATTCCCTAGACCGCACGGTGGCGTTTGAAGCGTCCAACCTGTACTTCCGAATCAAGGGTTCCAACGAGCGCAGTGGTGGGTCCCGCGAGTCGCTTCTCCTCTCAGCGCACTACGATTCGGTCGCGTCAGGTCGCGGCGTTGGCGACAATGCGATTGGTGCAGGCACGATGCTCGAGGTACGAAGCCCAAGTCACTTTTGTGGTGTTTATTGCGATGCCAACTGACTTGTCCACCCATCAACTAGATGGCTCGCGTCATTGCCAGCTCGAAATCAGACTACAAGACGACGGTCTTGTTCAACTTCAACAATGGCGAGGAAGTCGGGTACCTCGGTGGCTTGGCATTGACCAAGCACCCGCTCTGGAACGACGTGGCTGCGTTCATCAATGTCGACTCGGTCTGCCCGACGGGCCGTCCGATCTTATACCGGTCCACGTCCCGAGAGCTCGTCAAGCTCTTCCAGCACACGGCGCCGTATCCGCACGCGTCGGGCGTCGGGCAGGAGCTCATGAACGCTGGCCTGCTGCAGTCCGACACGGACTACACCATTTACCGGCTCAGCAACAAGACCGGTGCCGACTTTGCCTTCTATGACCGGCGCTGGGTCTACCACACGGAGGGTGACGCCGAGACGCTGATGCAGGACTCTTCCATCAAGCAACTCGGCGTGAACCTGCTGTCGCTCGTGGACTCTGTCCAGTCGGCTGGCATCGACATGGTGCACCGCCCGCCGGTCCGTAGCCACGTCATTTACAACGATTTCTTGGGCCGGTCCATGTGGACGATCCCCTACGTCGGGTTTGCCGTGCTGTGCCTCGCCACGGCCGTCATTGTCCTCCCATCAGCGACATGGGCCCTGACGACTGAGCTCCCGACGACCACTCCCGGCTGGCGTCGCCACGCGCGCGGGTGCTTTGCTGGGCTTAAGGCGTTTGGGCTCGCAATTGGCTTGTTTTTGCTCGCATTCATCGGCTCGTTTGCGATCCCGCTTGCGGCGCTCGCGATCCAGCCCATGACCGTCTCGGGCTCGTTTGAACTAGTCTTGGCCCTGTCACTGTTCAGCGGGTGGACGGTGGTCGTCGGCGTGTTGGCAATCACGCGCCGGTGGAACCCTGTCACGCCGCGGCTCGTGCGGTCGAGCATCATCCTTTTCTGGGTGTTTATGCTGGTCGTGGTCGCGGCCATGGCGTTCATGAAAATGTCGTTCATGTCGCACCTCTACTGGTACTCGCTCTACCCGATCATGATGATTTTGGCTGACTTGGTCGTACCTGCCGTGGCCGCGCGGTGGGGAGTGCGCGTGCCGAGTACCTTGGCCAAGATCGATGCGGGCGAATCGCGCGCAGACCAGACGGCGAGTTCCGAGCTGCCGTTGTATTCCGAGGAATCGGTTGCGGCGGCCGTGGCCAGCAGCCGAGACGACGCCGACGTGACGCAGGGTGCCGCCCTGTACGGCCTCGCGACGCTGCTGCTCGGCAACGTGTTCCCTCTCATGGTCACGTTTGATTTTGGCGTCGAGTACCTCAGTCTCATGGCGTTCACGGTGCAGGAGTCCACGTCGCCGCTGATCTTGGCCGCGTTCGTGGCCATTATCGTGTTCCCGATTGTGATGAACGTGCAGCCCATGATCTCGGCGCTCTCGCGCCGCTTCATGAACTTTGTCGCGATTGGTCTATTTGCGGTGACGCTGATCCTGTTCCTCGTTGCCGCGCTCGTGTTCCCGTTCTCGGTGGCGCGCCCGCTCAAGCTCGAAATTGGCGTCGAGTCGGCTGCCAACGGCCTGCTCGAAGGGTCCGACTTCATGTCGGCCGTCCAGAGCAACGACGCGGTCCCCGTGTCCATGGCGGCCGTGCAGGGCGCATCGGCAGTCAAGTTGTGGGGCCCATTGAGGGCGCCTGGGTCGGCCTTTTTCCCGATCGACATGTCTTGCTCTGTCGACGAGGGTCAGCGGCTGTGCACGGTCCCGGCCAAGCAATTCGAGAACGTGCCCGACAACTTTGCCGCGACGCCTTCGGCAAATGTGACAGTGCGCGGCATGGGCGAGCTCGTCGAAGTAGCCGTGTCCGCTCCAGGCGCCGCTGCGTTCATGTGTCAAGTGCCGATCATGCCCGACGCGCCGCTGCCTGTGCTGTCCGTGACGGTGCCGACGGGCGAGTCGACCAACACGACTTTCCCGGGGACCGTGCGGTACGTGGCTGCCGATCCGACGGCCACGTCGACGACGGTGCGGCTGCTGGTACCGCGCGGCCAGATTTTGGCGCGTGCCGAGACGGTGGTGCGGTGCACGGTCTACCGCCCGCAGCTCGACGGCGTGCCAGAGACGGTCTACCGCACGCTGCTCAAGGTCAAGCCCGACTGGGTCGTGTTCACCAACACGGTGCCGTACGCGATCGGGTATACCAAGTACGCGCTCACGCTCAAGAACAGCCAGCCGGTGCGCGGCAAGAGTTTGCGCGACCACGAGGCCGCGGCGCGCGGTGGCAACCCGTTTGCGGCACTCCTGGACCGTGTGCTGTTTGGGCTCGTGTGACCGGACGTGGACCGCACAACACGCCGGAGCGAAGTCCTATCGTCGGCGAGCAGGACGACCAGCGTGGGGATTCATACCTGTTTGATGTGGTTTTTTGGACATTAGAGAATAGATTGTCGCGCACCTTCTCCATCGTTTTGCCGCTCAGCTGGTCCAAATGTCATATTTGTGATGTCGAGTTGCCGATTCGTGTCGGTTTGACAACCATGGACAAGCGATTGGCACGTGTGTAGCGAATGAACTTGTCGACGACATCCGTCATCCCAAACGCCCATTCTCCCTCGCGCATCATCATGGACGCTCAAGGCTGGCCACCTGCTGCAATCGCAGCGGCCAGGAGCCCCGCATTGGTTGCAGCATCAGCAGCGACAACCGGCACGACGACTACAGCCCATATGCACCCGCCGACTGGGGCCCCGCCAGCAGTCACGACCATTCCCGTTCCATGGCTTGCACGAGGACCATCCGGTATCCCGAACGATGCTGCCGCTGCTGCACCACACGTAACGCCCGTCGGACACGCATGGACGACAAGTCCACATTTGGGTGTCAGACCACGTCCATTGCAACCGCAATTGTGGCCGTCTTCAACTCGTGCCGTCGATACCAATACGATTCGCGCGGCAGCGAACGCTGTTCCATTGCCGAGCATGCTGCTGAGCGTTGCATCGACGCACGACCGCGCTGGTCGCGCACCGTCACCCTTTGCGCTGACCCCATCGTCGATTCTCGGCGTGGACGACTCACGCGCGAGCTCGCCCGCTGCCTACGCCAACGAGTCCATCATTTCGGCGTACAGTACTGGATCTTCGACGCTGGCGGGCGCCGCGCACCGACCAGGACGGCAGAGGGGATGGTGCAGTGCGCGGTTCGTTCTTTTGAGCCATTGCCAGAGGGTTGAGATCGAAGTCTGACCCGGAATGCATTGCTAGAAACTGCTCTTATCCGCAATGGCTCGTGCTTGTCGTCGGCGGCGAGACAGGTCCGCCGCCGGACATCTCGACGATCCAGATTCTCGTGCATCACTTCAAGATCCCGTCGCGCATCGAAATCTGGACAGGGAGTCGGTTCGAAAACGCCGACGACGCAGGTTCTCTCGGCGAGAAGACCGTCAGCTGGACGAAATATGGGTACGCGCGGCGGACGTTTCGGACCCTCGACTTGTTTCACGCCATCTCATGTTTTGCAACCATGGTAGTCACGTCACGCTGTCGCCCAACACGGCATCTCGCTTCCGTGCTCGCGAGCTGAAAGTGATCCCCGTCTCGATGCGTGGCACGTCGCTCCTCAAGCTCGTCCTGCACGCCAACCACCCGAACGAACTGAACCTGTGGAACCAGGTCGCGCTCGAGGAAGTGCGCTTCTTTGGCCCGCAGCCGTCTCCCCCACCACCACCACTCGCATTTTGGTCGCTCGCGACCCCCGCACCCGTCTCCACCGACCCGCATCCGGGCGCGCTGTCACAGTTTTCCCTCGGGTACACGGCCCTGCAGGAAATTGAGGCGCGCAAAGCCGCTGCGGTCGCTCGCGAAGACTATGCGGCGGCAGCGGCTATCAAGGCGTCCGGTGACCGGATCCTCGACACGCTGCGGCAGCTCGAAAAGTGCCAGTCGGCCGTGTCGCTCGCGTGCGCCCGCGAAGAGTATGCTGAGGCCGATGTGTGGCGCGCGCGGCTGCGGCAACGCGAGACGGAGCTGGACGCGCTTTTGCTCGAAAGCCGCGCGCCGCCGGGACCGAGGGCAAATGTTGTGCTGCCGAGCGCGTCGCCCGCCCCGCCATCGCCAGTGCAGGTGCCTGTTACGAATGCCGCCACCGGTCTGGTCATGCCGCTCGTTCCTGTGCCCGCAGATCCGACTCCGAACCCGACCGTTGCGAAACCGCTCGCGCCCCCTCCACCGTTGTCGGGCCGCGATGTGCTGCCAGGACCGGTCCCAGTGGAGGACGATGGACGGGCTCGCGCACTTGCGGTCGCGTTACCAATGGTCGCGGCCGCGGATCGTGCCAAGTCGCCGCCTATCCCGACGGTTCGCAAGGCATTGGCCGATGGGTCGTTTCAGGCGCTTCTCGACAGCCTGCCTCCCAACAACTCTCCACCCACAGCTCCTACCCTGGCTGGCCCAGGTGCGGGAAGTTTATCCCCTCGCAAATCGACGACCCTCCCGCGCAAACCCGAACCGCGACGCAATCGCGACAACCTCAAGGACGGCATGCCGCGGTCTGACCCCAGTCTGTCACCATCTCGTCCGGCGCAGTCGCAGTCGCTCGACGAACCGACCTTGACGGACGAGCAGCGCGTCGACTATCGTCTCGTGATTGACGTGATTGGTGAGGCCTTGACGGCGCGGTTCCTGGCGCGGGAGTTTGGCACCAAAGAAGCGAGTTTCCAGGCAATTCTCGCTCTGTTTGCCGAACTCGAGATCCGGCACCCGGAAACCAACGAGGCCGTTGACTTGGCGACGGTCATCAAGGGCACATTTGCACTGATCGAGACGACGCTTTCTGACTCGCGCGAACGTGTCGTGTCGTGGGGGATCGCACTCTGGCGTGCGCTCACCGACCACCCGTCAATGGCACTCGCGTCGCTGCCCTCGCCCGCCGCGTCCCTCTACCATTCACTGACGCAAATCCACTGGCCTGCACTTTTGCTGCGCACCGCTGACGGGAATGCGCGCACTGCCCGTTCAGCGCACGACCTCGCGGTCCACTTGCTCACGCAGCACCCGACGTGGCTCGTGGGCCCCATGGTGCGGCAGTTCCCACCCCCGACCGTCCCGTGGCGGCAACTCCGCGCGCGGCTCGACTTGATCACGGCCACGGTCCCGATCCTCGGCATTGATGCGACCGACGACGATGGCGGATCGAACCCGAGTTTCGCACCGACGGGCGCTGCGAGTGGACCCACTGCCTCCGGAACCGCCCGACCCGCATCCCGCGTACGTGACGCGCGCAAACGCACCTCCATCGCCGTCCGCGGTGCCGCGAGCATGACCGTCGATGGGCGCGCGCGCGGGTCGAAGCGGCCCAGTCGGCCGGGCAGCGTCCTCGCGGCCCCCACCGACGGCGACGACGCGCGGCACTACCCGCTGTGGGTTCTGCGGCACCTGCTGCACACATACTTACCGCACACGCACAGCGCCGTGCGCGACGCGGCGGCCGACTTGCTCGTTGCTGTCGCGCACCAGGTTGGGCCCGCAGCCGTGCAGGCGTGTGTGCAGGGACTCGCGCAGCGGTCGCAGGTCCAGGCACTCCGCACGCGGCTTGACCGGATTCCAACTGCCAACTTTGACGACCAGCCGGTGGGCCCGCAAGCGGCGGTGGTGAATGTGCGCGAACGCGCGAGGTCACGGTCGGTATCGCGGTCCCGGCCGCCGTCGTCGCACGCGCGGGTGCGGGTACGGACGCAGTCGCGGTCAAGGTCAAGGTCGAAGTCGCGCGATACGCGCCCGAACGCGGCACTGTCGGTCTCTGCGCGCACCGACAGCGACCTGGAGGAGAACGGGTTTCAATTGGTTGCTGCGCCGACCAAGACTGCAGGCGCGGCCATGACAGCCAAGGCACGGTTGCACTTCAGCGGAATTCCGGAACCGTCGGTCTCGGCAGCGTTGGCTGGACCAGGCAAGTCGACACTACGCAAGGTCGCGTCCATGTCCGGCCCGATTCTCGCACGGCCACAGGCTGGTTTGCGTGCCGCTGCCAGCAGCGACGCGGTGCCGTCGAGCAGGAGCCCCGTGCGCGGTGACCTGACGCGACGGTATTCGGCGCTCCTGGCGCCGTCGACAGCGGTGGTGGGTGATGCCAAGAATACTAAAGGACGGCCGGTGTCGCTGGTGGCGCGGTCCTCGTTGCCGTCGCTCAAGGCTGCGGCAGCGGCACAACCTGCGCGGCAAGCGACCCCAGCAGCCGTCGATGCCGTTCCGGCCCCGACTACCGGCGTCCAGGAACCACTGGCTGACACGACGGATTCGCACCGCAAAAGTCGGGCTTTTGGGGGCCGGTTCTTTGGGGGTGGGCACCACAAGGCCAAAGCATCAAGAAACCTGTCCCACAAACATGGCTTCGGGCACAAGTTTCATTGAACCAGCACCCATGCCGGCCAGTCGCGCCCCTTCTGAGGTGACCCGGGATTCCGCACCCCGGGAACGCGCCCGCAACCAGTAGCACCCGTCGGTCCCGCAGCTGCTGCCGCCCCCGCTTCGACCACATCAATCATCACCACGACCGTCGCCGCCACGAACACGTCCACGACGCTGACCGATGACGACGACAATGAGTGGAACCTCGACATGACGTGCGTCTTCTGCGACGAAAAGAACCCCGATTTCACGGCGGGCCGGCTCGACTTCCACTACTGGCGCGAGTGCCCGATGCTCATGGAATGTGCTGCGTGCCACACGATCGTCGAGGTTGCCGAGTACCGCAAGCACTTGCTCAAGGAGTGCACAGCACCGAACCGGCCCAACCCGAAAGTGGCCGCGCCCGTCGGTATGTGCCCGCTGTGCGGCGGGGAAGTCGGACGATCCGCACGGGATATGAAGAGGCATCTGTTGCTTGGGGGTGGGTGCCCAAAGGCGACGCGGAAGCCGCGCGCGGCCGCGGTCGCGGGGCTCAGGTAGGGCATGACGGGGTGGAGAAGATTGTATGGGAGGAACAGAATTTGCGTGTACATTTCTTTATGGTGAGTGGGCCGGGAAGTTGCGACCAAGTGAGATTTTTGGCCTTGCTTGGTCTAGCTTGCAGCTTGCAACACCGCCGTCGCTCGTTTTCGCTCTTTGATTTCTTTAGCAACCATTCACCAAAAGCTGGCGCGACGTTAACATCTCGACAGCTCGTTCTCTCGCTTTCAATACCGCCAGTAACTTGTTGCAAGCCATGACCACTGCCCAGTCAGGGCAGGCGCCGCCGAGGGCCGCGGCCAGCCGAACGAGTTTTGACAAGTCGTCCAAGACGGCCCCGTTTGCCGTGCGCAAAGTCGACGAGCGCGCCGTGTACGGCGATACGACGCGGCTCTTGATCAGCACGATTTGTTCTTCCCGCCCGATGACAGCGCAACAACGACCAGCGTCATCGTCGTCGGCCGCACGCTCCTCACGACCAGCATCTGCTCCGGTTGAGTGCCGTGAGACACGCGGCCGCTTTGCGCCGGCCGCTGAGATTGCACACGTTCCTCCAAGGCCAGCCAACGACCGTACGAAGTCGACGCCGAGCCAGCAGCAACCTCCACCTGCTCTTGGCAGGAGGAAGAGCCTCTCGCCCGCACGAGAAAGCTCTGCACGACCGCCAACAGCAGTATCACCCATTCCAATCGCAGACGACGTGCTCAACACGGACCATGTTGCCAACTTGGTGCGCAAACTCGAGGATGCTCGAATGCGACGGCTCGCGCGCCGTCGGCGCATCGACGCGGTTCTGGCCGCGATCCAGCAGGTCAAGGCGACGCAGGATGTGATTCACGCACGCTCGCGCTCGCGTTCCCGGTCACGTTCGAGGTCTCACTCACCGTCCCGTGCCCGATCAATGTCTTTGTCGCCAGTTCGGCATGCGTCTGCATCCCCTGTCCGTCCCTCTGTACCCGCTGCTACTGCCGCAACGTCGACCCGACCCGTTCCAAGGCACCACCTACCGAACCCGCAGTCGCCACAGGCCAAACGGTTGCAATCTGGCGCCGCAACTCACGAGCGGCGATACGACCAGCCGACCGCGGCATCACGACAGCGGCAGCGCGCTCCAGCCACACCGCAGGCTAAACCAATGCCAAAAAGGCGCACTGGCCCAACGTCACCCGTCACGCCTGTGGCCGTCATCCCGCTGCATCGCGCCCCACCCCCGCTCCAGCTCGAATCTCTCGCGCACCTCAAATCGGCGCGTACGCAGGCCGCGCGCGCGGCTCGTGCAGCAATTCCGACCAGAATCGCTCTTCCACGCCCGCATGCCGTGGTCGGGCACGTCGAAAGTGCTGCAGGGCCGTCCGAGCGGCGTGCGTTCCGGCGCGCGATCGAAGACGCGCTGCTCGACCTCTACAAGGAACTCGATGAGGGTGGACCCGTCTACGGCCCTGTCAGCACGTGGGACGACGACGATGACCTCGCCGAGGATTTGGGCGGCGCCGACGCGAGCATGACAGCGGGAATAGGGGCAGCTGCGTCGTCGGATCAGCTCGAGGCGTGGGACGCAGCGTGACCGCTCATGGCGAAGTCTCCGCGGTAGAAGGCAAAGGGACTCGTGTGACTGGAAAGAATCGGAACAAATATCATCCCAGCACGACTCGTATTCTACTTTTTGTCATCGTGGTTCGAAGGATGCGCCCGCTGACGATGAGGCCGGTCGCGCGCTTCTGCTCTTGGCTCCAGTGCTTCCTCGATCATGTTTCCGCTGCTTGTTTGCGCGAACTCCTTGGCTCCAACAAGCTGTCGCCGCTGCGTGCCACGTCGTCGTTCCCGCCGGCGCGATCCGGCCCGTCTACGTCAACACACGGCCGCGCGCGTGCAAAAGCTCCACTCGCGTCGCATCCCCGACAGTCTCGCGCGTGGGGCTGCACCCGCCCGCGCCCCCGCGGCTCGTCAGCGCCCCGACTATATAAACCGTAGCGCGCGTGCACTCGTCGCCAAGGTCCGGCAGGCAACCCGACTCGCTTCCTCTTCTCTGCTCCATGGACTTTGCCCGCCCGCTCTTCAGCTCGACCACCACCACTATGTCCTCGTCTCCCTCAATCGCCGGCGCCGCCACCACCGGGCACGTCGTGTGCGTGACCGAGGCCGACTCGATCCTGGGCTTCTACGCGGCGCGCGCATGCCTGATCTCGCGCGACTGGGCCAAGGTCGTGTGCCAGGTCAACGACGACAAGGACGAGCGCGCCAAGAAGCTCGCCAACGAGGGCGCGCACGTTATCAAGATGTCGCTCGACCACGCCGACCACATCAAGAAACACTTGCTCTGCAACGTCGACGCCCTGGTCCTGGTTCCGCCGCGCGGGTTCGACGCGGTCAAGAAGGTCAAGACCGTCATGGACGCGATCGAGGAGCTCAAGATGCCGATTATGATGCCCGAGCCCGAGACGAGCGTGCGCGGCGAGCTCAAGCTGCGCGCGCTGGTCCTGTCGTCGTGCATTCTCGCCGGGTTCCACATGGAGCAGCCGGGAACGCCTGGGTCGGCGTCGGCTGCCGCTGGCAGCGCTGCCGGTGCCGCGTCGTTGGCGTCGTCGGCGTCCTCGCCCGCTCCTACCAAGGGCCCGCACGACAAGAACGTGATGAAACTGTGGGAGCAGATTGAGCGCGAAGTGAACCACCGCTGCAAGCACGCGACGCTCTGTCGCATTGGGTTCCCGATGCAGGCCATGTTTGCGCTCTCGGAAGTCATGATGAACAAGGGGATCATGCCGCTCAACTTTGGCGAGGGCGATTTCGCGCCCGTCAACCTCAAGGATGCGTTCCACGGCATCACCATGATCGCGTGCGAGCTGCTCGACAAGACCAAGCAGCCGGCCAAGCCCATGCCCATGCCCAAGCAGCCGGCGGGCAAGACCGCGGCGCGCCCGATGCCGACGCACCACGGCCAAGTCTACACGCTCACGGGCATGCAGCTCGTGAATGCTCCCAAGCTCGCGCAGACGGCGAGCCAGGCGCTCGAAGCGCCGATGCCCTACCGCGCCGTCGACGACCACGAGATGCGGCGCATTCTCGACGCGTCGTCGGGCCTGGGCATGTTTGAGATCGAAGAGTTCATGGCGTCGGCGCGCGTGATTCGCGCGGGCAAGATGGGGATTCGGTCGCCCGACCTCGAGCGGCTCATCAAGCGCGCACCCATGACCGTCGACAAGTTCTTTTCCGAAAATAAGAACATGTTCAAGCCGCGCGGCGGGCGCGTCGTGGCCGCGGCGCTGCTCGACCACTTCTAATCTGGTCACTGCACGCTGCTGGCGCGCGGCTCCTCGGCGCGGCACGATGGCGCATCGCGCGTCGACGTTGCCATACGCGGGCTGATGGGTGGCCATCAACGTTGCGTTGTTGGGCCTCGTTCTCACCATCCCTCCACTCCCTCCCCTTTTCTACTTTTGTGATCGCTCTCCAACGTGGTGATTCCTCGGATGCGAGTTTGCTCTTATGTTTGCGTGCTCCAAAGAAAGTCCGTTGATTGCTTGAATTGGTTGGTTGATCTTGACTTCGTTCACGGTGCAATCAAGGACAGGTGCAACCAAGGCCAGGCCCCCGTCGTCGCCGAAATCTTCTGCACCTGGCCCTGCGCCTGCACCGCCGAGACGTTGGCACCGTGGTGGCCGTTGGCCGTCGCGTTGATCGACTGGTACTGGCCCTGGATCTGCGTTGCGTCGACCTGGATGGTATGAGTGATCAAGCGTGATTGGGTCAGTTGATCTGCAACAAAGACGCGTCGGATCGCGACTTGACGCGACTTGTTTGGGTGGAGAGTGTTCAGAGCATGCGTACCGTCGTGGTGGGAGGGTTCCAGATCATGGTGGTGGGTGGGGGTGGTTGGTGGAGGAGCGGGTTGGACGAATCGACTCAAGGGCTCGATGCCGACCAAGACGCGGCGGGCGCGCACCAGTCCCATAGCGACCGCGCGTACCATAAGGAACTGGTTCCCCATCCACGCCACGCGCGTGCGCCCGGTTGCAAACGACGCGTCGTGGATGCAAAGTTTGTCGACAACGTGCGCTGCATGCGGTAATGGCATGGGACGCCGCGGTGCGCCAGGATTCGGACGCGCGGCAGCGGTTTGGCGCATCGCGCGGTGTGCCGCCGCGCCCCATGTTCGGCTCTTTGTTGCTTGATCGAGCAGCCCTGGGGGCTGTTGCATTCGCTCATTTCGCGCGGCATGCGGTCTGCTGGCGAAGCCAGGGAAGGCGTTGGCGAAGCGCGGGTGATCGCCCAGAGCCAACTTGCCAAACCCTGGGGCAAGATATTTCGTGCCCGCAAAGGGCGAGGGTGTGGCGGTTGTTCTACAAAATGATGAGTTGGGAGACATGAGTAATGTTGGCGAGGTGACTTCGCTGGGGGCCAAGATGTGTCCTGGGTCACGGCTGTTGGTCACTTTTGGGGGCAAAGCTGAGGACCACCCATTTGCTTCGCCGAACAAACGATCACCGACACATGCAGACCAAATACAACACACTATAACACGTAAATACGCACAGAACACACATTGACCGGCGGAATCGCGAGAGATCAAAAGGCAAGCCGCGCAATCCGCGCAAGCCGTGAAAGTAGGCGTGTTCGATGCCTCAGGGAGAGAGGGCCTCGCCAAACCCGAACCAGGGGTGTTCAGCCTCTGTTCAAACACCAAACGCCGATGCGTGCTGTCGTTGCCCTGATTGCACAGCAAACGCGCGTGCTGGCCATAAGCATCAGCGCGTTTTGTGCGTGGCTGCCTCCCCCGTCCACGCGCCTGGCACGGTCCAGCGCTATGTGCTTGCGCAAACCTTGTGTCAAACAACACGAAATATCCGCAGGCAGTTTGCAGCAGGATCCCGGCGTGGATAACAGTCGGCCGATGACCAGAGTGTGTCAGCTCCTGAATTGCACACGGTTGCCCCCTCCGCGGTCGTCAGCCGTTTCTTTTTCGATTCTCGCTTTTTGCTCATCAAATGATCGGCCGGACCTGAATCGCTCGCTGGTCACATCAAGAAATACGGCTCGATGGGATGCAGCAAGTCCTTGCAGAGGTCGAGATGTTGCAGCTAATGGATTGGCCCGAGCTTTGCACGACCTGGAACGATGAAGAGGTGGCAAGGGCGCCATCGTGATGACCAGAAGTGGACATGAAGTGGTGAAATCAAATGGACTGCTGCACCCAGGCGGCAGAGTTGAGCCTGGCAGCATTGAGCAGGCTCACCGCCGCACATTTTTACAATTGCAAAAAGCTGAGACAATGTAATAGCGCTGTGATTTTGGCTGCGACTGCCAGTGGTTGCAACGTTGATGCGGACCCCTGTGCAGTGCGGCAAAGAACATCGTTCGTAGTCTCCTTGATGAGCGAAAATTGCTGCAAGCCTGAGCAAATGCCCATGGTGCTGCCCAAGCCTAGGGGGGGAGGCGGGCATACAGGTGCAAGGTTGATGAGTTATCATACCTGGTTTGCAGTAACCGTGGAAATGACAGTGCAGATTTGGGATGGCAGAACTACGGGGTTTGGGGTGATGGCGGCGCAGGTTTGGCGGCATGCCACCGGTTCGTGGCCGTGCAAGTCGTCAAAGCAACCCTAACGCAGCCCTGAAAACCTGATCTGTCGACTACCGGTTTATAAGTCATGAAGGGTGACTACTCATAACGGGAATCAAAATCCCGTAAATCCCATTCGGAAACCTAACCCGGTTCGAGCGCGCAGGGCTCATAACCCTGAGGTCGTAGGATCGAAACCTACAGACGCTATTTTTTCTTCATCAGCGAGGTCCATAACCCCTTCACCGTTGTCCATTGTCGCCAGCGCCTCATGGTGCTGCGATGTGCCTGTTCGCAGGCTCTCCACCTGCTCCCACTCTGAGGGCGCGCTGCATTTGTGTAAGTGTGTGTGCCCTTTTAGGGCTTCCAGTGAAGCAACATGATGTCCCCAACCCAATGAAAAGAGCGTCCGCACTAGCATTGTCAGGAAGGTATGGGGACGCACTGTTACAGGTATTCCACTCAGTGTGCGCCCATGTCCGTCTGTGGATCTGTGGCATGCTCCAGATACACAGTCACAATCTGGCCACGCTCGTCCATTGGGCCTGTGATTGCCAACCATAAATTGGTGTCAAGCACCTTGCTCTGTCCCACCATGATGCAAGATCAAGGACCCAAAGTCACAACAAAAGAGCACGGCAGCGGTTTACAGATCACACACGTTGATTACCGAGTCGTAGAACTTGTTCCCCGCCACGCATCAGCCCGGCAATATGCGCATCTTGCCGCCGGTACGCGTCTCTTCATGAAGAGTGTTGAGCTGCGTGCCCATAAGTTTTTGGCGCAAACCGGGGCGAAGGTGCCGTGATTGATACAAGACCGGTGCGGAAACACTGGCTCCAGCCACTCATCGATTGCTGTACTACGATCTAATTCACAAGTTCAGTCACTCATTCAGTGCTCAATCCGTGACATGATCGCCTCAGCCATGCCGCTTCGCCCACGCCCACGCGCCGTGTCGCGTCGCCGGATCGTCAGCGCCGACGCATCATGCGCCGACGTGCGCCGAGGTATCGCCGCCGTCTCAACCGAGTGCGCATTTAGTAGTGCCAGAAACCGAACACCGTGGTCGGCCGACGCAAATCGCACCGTGAACGCGCGCGTCGTCTGGCCCGCATCGACGACCCGCAGAACAAGCACGCGCGTGCCCGTACTTGGCGGCGCCGTGGTCGGCGGCGAGCTGTCCAATCGCATCAGGCCAAAGTCCTCGTGCTCGGTGCCGGCTCTGCGAGGAGCGGTAGCATGTCTCGCTGCGGGCGTCGGTCGTGGCGGGATCAAGTGAGCACGGTAGGTGGACATTGGACAGAACCCGCTGTGCATCGCGTCCTAGGGTGGCGGAACAATATGAGTTCGAAGTGGCATCATTCGTGAATGAGAGAGGGGCACGCACCTCTTTTGGCCCAGCATGCGAAACGTGCAGATAGCCCGGCGGCGACGCACCAACATTATCGATACTGCCGTCGTTCTCCACCACGGTCTCACCAAATCCTTCCTTCGGAACAATGCACCAGAGCTCGTGCGGTATCCAGTCCATGTACTGCGAGCCGACGAGCCCGCGAATCCACGACCACGACAGACACCATTCCACGGCATTGTTCAACCGGCCCTTCTTGCCGACCTCGCTGCGCATGTGCCGTGGCACCGCCTTCCGGGCATGCACGTCAAATACGACCGTCCGGTACGCCGTCTCACCCGATACCTGGTCGCCGCCCGGGTCGGCCAAGTCATCGTCATCGTCGTCGTGGTAAATCGACGCCTCCCGGTACTCGGTGACCGTCGTGAGACCGCCGAGCCCGGTCATGGACGGCGCCACCGACGGGCTCTCGAGAATGGTAATGCGCCGCGGTGGGCTCGTGGCCGATTCAATGCTGGATCCGGCGGGCACCAATACCGTCGGCGACTCGTGACCGTCCCTGGTCTGCCGACGGTCTTCGCCTACGCTTGTTGACGACACAAGTGACGGCACTTGCCGGGCCGTACGTGATGCGGACTCGTCGCCCGTCACCGACGCCGATCCGTGTTTCGGAGCTTGGAACGAGGCGAAACTGGCCGCGTGTCGCGCCTTGCGCACGTGCCAAACGATCGGGCCGACGATGAGGAGCCACGACGAGACGGAAAAGTAGAGTAAGAGCAGGACGTTGAACGACGCGAAGCGGAGAAGGAGCGAGGTCGTTGATGCGAGCGCAAAGAGCAGGACGTGCACGACACTGACGTTGATGAGGAGAAAAACAGTTCGCTCTAACAGGAGTGGGCAGGACGGAGGTAAGTGATGATCCCCAATCGCAGTCGCAAGGGAAACAAGGCAGCAAGCACGAACGCACTCGCTTCGCTCGCATTGTACGGGTTCCGCCAGCACCGCAGAGCATACATCAGGCCAATGAGCACGACGAATGCGAGGCAACCGACACACAATGACCAATACATCACCACCTGGTCGGTGCTCGCGGGACGGCACGTGTAGACGACGTTTCCGCGCGACGGGTGGACAGCGGCAATCGTGTAGTTGGTCTCCATGACGTGCCAAATGGCGAGCCCCACCAAAAAGCCCAGTGGCAGTCCACAAAACCAGAGCGACGAGTGCACGAGCGGCCACGAGCACTGCCCACTGAGGGCTTTCTCAACGAGGCGCTCCGCGGCCTCAAGGTCTCGTCGCGACCGTTTCCACGGCAGTCCGCGCATCGAGTCCAACGATCGCGGCAGCGACTCGGCGACCGTGGTGCGGCTCGGGCTCAGCGCCGACGCCGTTGCGTTGAAGGGCGTCATGGACCGCGTACTTCGACGAACAAGACCACGCGTCGTCAGCGGCTCTGGACTGCCCGGCGTGCTTGGCCTTTGCGAGTCAATCCCGGAAACCGTTCGAATACGCCGCACCGCGAGCAGCGACCGGCGCAGGCTCTGCTGCCGCGACAGGTACCACATGCGCGGGACTGCGGGCAAAATCATCGCGACCGACCCGACCGCCATCAGTACGTCGCCCGTGGCACACACCCAGGTCGCAATCGGAATGTCGATCGTGCCAAGTCCAGAGACGAGCACCATGAGACAGGCCACGGCGACCATGGCGAGGTTCAGGTGCGACGCGCACCGCACGTGCGGGTGCGTCCGGCCGCGCGGCATGCAGTGCAGGTAGACTATGCTAGCGAGCACGATCGCCGCAAACATGGCGCTGAAAGCCAAGACGGCGATCCCGCCGGGACTCGTCGCGGTCATGTTGTTGAGCGTCTGCGGTCCGCGGTCCGACGGGATCTGGCCCGGGGCGAGGCCGGGGAAGACGTAGTCGCCGAGATGGATCGGCGACGAGTCGCCCGCGCGGGTCGGAATGCCGACGATGTCACGCTTGTAATAGCGACTGGTGCTGTTGCGCGGCTGCGAGTAGTTGACCATTGCCGCGCCGAACCACGTGTAGGCCGCCGACACGTCGCCATATTCGTCGAGCTTGAGCGGGATATCATTGGCGCCGAGCGGGTGGTCGATTCGAAAGAAGGACAGGTTCATGTTTTGGTAGAGCGCCGGCGACCGCGCGGCCAAGTCGGCCAGCGTCGCGTGCGGCGTTTCGTGAACCAATCGGTGCAGGCCGGCGACCATACTGTAGCCGCATGCGTATCTATCGGAGGGAATGCAGAGCAAGAAGAAATTTAGCATCAGTCGAATCAAACCGAGCCGCGTGGCGCGCACAGTACCACCCTTCAATCCAGTTTCTCACTTCGCCCTCCGGATACCTGTTTGAGTTTCAGCGTACGTCAGTCGACGAAATGGGCACCAGTTACCAGCAGGTGGAAAATGGTGCGAACGTACGGGAATCCATGAGTCTGCTCGTACTGGGCCTTCCAGTCATCAAAGAGCGTCGTAATAAACGACCTCGAGTCGACGAACATTATGGCCGCGTCCTTGACCGCGGACTCCAGTGCGTCGGGCGCTCGATCCTGCATTTCCGGAATGATACTATTCAAGTAGAGCACGACACGATGGCCCGACCGGAACCACCCTTGCTGCTCCAAGAACTCGACCGCATCGGAGCCGCCGGATGTCGAGTAGTGGAGCAAGAGCAGGATCTGCGTGTCCGTGCCGATCAGCTGGTCGAGGCCGGCGAGCATGCGGTCCCGCTGCGTGGCCACGTCAGCGAAATCCATGTCCCACAGCACCTCGAATCCGGCCTTCAAGGCACGGGAACGCACGAGCGAACGGGCTAAGCGAGAGGAGCGACCACCGAGGTGAAATAATGAAAAATGAACAAATTCGGCATGGCCACAGATCAGCAACGAAATTCAATCACGCAAACGCACTCGACTCGATGAAACTATTCCCCGACTCGCTCCAGAGCGCGAATCGTGACCACCCCATGACACGCATCAGCGCAATGATGGACGTCGACAGCGATCGAGCCGAGTCGACAAAACGCTGCCAAGACGAGAGCAGATCAATCGTCCTCAATCGGAGACTCTGGTCGCTGAAAGGACCAAGATAGGTACGCACAAAGAACCATGGGAACAGCGTCTTATCCGAGAGCATGGCGCTCCCGGCAATGAACGAGCAAATCGGCAAGCGGAACGCCGACGTGACCAGGCTGATTTTCATGGACGAGTCAGAGGTGCCGCCGCCGAGAATGCCCGCGGCGCCCGCCTTGATGGCGTCTTCGAAATTGGAGGCGACCACATCAGCAAAAGAACCCCTTTTCCCGTGGTCGTCGATCACAAACGGACCCAATGCTGCGAAAACGCTCAACCCGACGCCCGAGTCGTCGGTGGTGCCGGTGCTGTACCAAACGATCGAGACGTTGGCGCCCGGCAAGTATCCCGCAGCCAGGGCGCGCTGGACCCCGTAGGCGTGCGAGTCGTGCGCGGCGACATACTCGCAGTCGAACGCGTCGCCGACGCACGTGCCGGACGCGGCCGGGATCAGGAGCTGATGTGGCCATAGTAAACCCACACCGTCATGATGAGCGATACGAATGAGCGCGAGAGTGAAAATGGATCGCGACCGAACTTACGCCGAGGACCAAATTAACGGATGTGCCGGTGGTGCGCGCGGTCGCGACGTCGGTTCGCTCGAGCGAGGACGCGCTGCTCGCTTCCGCGAGCGTGGAACAGAATCCGAACACGACAACAATGAGAGCGACGAGTTGAGAGAGCAAAACGGTTCTGGTACGCCATCGTCGATTCCGTTTTCGTTCCACAATTTTCGGTCGCGCCGAGCTGGGCGTCGGTCGTGCAGCAAACGGTGTGCGGGTAACGGGGTTCGTGCCAAGAACAGCGATGCTCGCGGCAGCTCGGGGCTCTGTCGATCGCTCGGTCGATAAAGTGGAGAGATCAAAGGTGCCGAATGATATAGTTGGTCGCAGGTCGAACGTGACAATGGGTTGCTCTGGTAGGGTCGGATCGCGGGCAAGGCAAGAGCTGGGCCTGCAGGTAACATGAGCTGAATGGCTTCTGGCACAGCGTGGTCGGGTCATGGCTCGTGCCGAATCAGCGCTGCTCTCGCGACTGCAGCAAGTGATTGTCTTGGCACGGGGATGATGTTGCTTGCCGTCAGGTTGGGCCAGATGCAGCAGCCAAAAAGAGACAAACCGGTTGCTGTCCGAGTTAGGATTTGAACCACGGTCCGCCGTTGCAAGCGAGATGCTCGTTGGGAGGACATGCCGGTTTCCGAGAAGCCCAAGCGCGATCCCGGCCAGTGGGTGCGCAATCCTGCTGTGTCGGCTGAGCAAGAGCAGGCCGAAGGATTTCGAGACTCCTAACCTGCCCGCGGTTGGGTCGGGGTCGCTAAACCCAGCGGCAAGCAAAGTGAACCCCCAAACGAGGCTGGAGGTTCCGAAAACGGCCGGCCGCGTCGCGAGTCATGTGCGCTTGCATGTTTGTGGGGAAACAAGACGAGAAAAAGTGTGGGGGCGATCGGCACATCCTTGGGTTTCCCTGCCTTTTTCTCTGCCTCTGCCGGGCACTGGCCACGTCCAACAGCCGACCATTTATTGTGCTCCCAGCTTGCTTGGTCTTCTTCCGTGATGTCCCTTTCCTGGGTCGGGCGACCACCGTTGCCCGCGGCCAGTTGGTTCTCTCTCCCCCCACCGGCTTCTCGCCGCTGCCGCTCCCTCCCAGCTCTCTATCCTTGTCCGTACAGCATGCTGCAAGCACAGCACCATGAGTGCGAGCACGGCACACGGCACACGGCACACGGCACACGGCACACGGCACACGGCACATGGCATACGGCGCACGCACGACACGCCAAGGCGCACGGCACACCAAGGCGCTCACGGCGCACTCTGTCTCCGATCCGGCGTCGTCCATGAGCCTGCGCGCGCTGGCTGCCCGTTGTCGCTTGCCGCTTGCCGCCCGATGCTGCTGGAACACATTTTTTGACAAATGCTGACCTCCTCCGACCCTGGACGGGATCGCGTTGGTTGTTTTCCGCCTGTGTAGCTCCCCACCATGTCCTCGCGCTTGTTGCAAGCGTCGTCGACCGCGGCGCTTGCCGCTGCGCGCTCTTCGCTGCGCCGACAGGCCGCCCCGGCTCTCGCGTCTGCGTACGTGCTCCACTTTCTCGAGCGAACGCGCTCTCTCTCTCCTTCTCTCCTCGTTCCCCCTCTTCTGCTGCGGGCGGTCGCTTTTGTGGACGCGCATCGCCGATGCTGCTCGTTTGCTTGACTTTGGGGCGTGCAGAAGGACCGATGCCGGTTCGCGCGCCAAGCGCCGCGTGCACCCTTTTTTTGCTCTTGGCCGTAACTGGGACCCGTGCGGCGAGGGGATGCCCCACATCGCACGAGGCGCAGCGCGAGCGCGCGACCTGCATGGCGCGAGCCCAAGTGGCTTCAGCAAAGTGTGGGGGTGGTCGCGCCAGATCACGTCGAGGCGCTCGCTACTTGACCTGCAGTGGCCCGTTGTCGGCGATACTGCCGATTTCTCGTTTTTTTTTTTTTCCCGCTCGTTGACTCGCTTCCCTCGGTCATCTCCCGCCTTGCTATCGAACAACCACGCTAACCTTGCTCCGCAACGCGACGCCTCCCTTGCCTGGAACGACATGATCTAGCTCGACCGCTGGCTGCGTACTCGCGCGCAAGTATGCGACCGCCAACAACGAAGCCTTCCTCGCCGGCAATGCTGCCAACTACGTTGACGAAATGTACGCGGCGTGGCGCAAGGACCCGACCTCGGTGCACGTTTCGTGGCAGGCCTACTTTGCCAACGTCGAGCGCGGTGCCGCGCCCGGTGCGGCCTTCACGGCGCCACCGTCGCTCGCGCCGAATGTTGGCGCGACGGCCGCCATGGACTCGGTTGAGGTGCCGGTGCTCCCGACCAACGCCTCGTCGCCCGGCGAGATCGTCGACCACTTGAAGGTGCAGCTGCTCGCGCGCGCGTACCAGGTGCGCGGCCATCACCTCGCCAAGCTCGACCCGCTCGGCATTCACAGCTCCGAGAGCCAAGGGAACCCGCCGGAACTCGAGCCGTCCTACTATGGCTTCTCTGAGGCCGATCTCGATCGCAAGTTTGCGCTCGGGCCCGGTATGCTGCCGGGATACCGCACATCGAGCCCGCAGCTGACGCTGCGCGAGATTGTGCAGTCGCTCCAGGCCACCTACTGCGGCACGATCGGCATCGAGTACGCGCATATCCCGGACCGCGGTCAGTGCGACTGGCTCCGCGAGCGCATCGAGGTCCCGAACCGCGTCGCCTTTTCGCGCGAGGACAAGCACATGATTCTCGACCGCCTGATCTGGTCCGACTCGTTTGAGCGGTTTGTTGCGACCAAGTTCCCGTCCGAGAAGCGTTTCGGTCTCGAGGGGTGTGAGGCGCTTATCCCGGGTATGAAGGCCCTGATCGACCGGTCGGTCGACCTCGGCGTCGAGTCGATTGTCATGGGCATGCCGCACCGCGGCCGTCTCAACGTGCTCTCGAACGTGGTGCGCAAGCCCAACGAGTCGATTTTCTGCGAGTTTTCGGGCACCGTCGAGCCCAACATGGCCGAAGGCTCCGGCGATGTCAAGTACCATCTCGGCATGAACTACGACCGCCCGACGCCCTCGGGCAAGCGCGTGCACCTTTCGCTCGTCGCCAACCCGTCGCATCTCGAGGCCGTCAACCCTGTCGTCGAGGGCAAGACGCGCGCGATTCAGTTCTACGCGGGCGACAATGAGCGGTCCAAGGCCATGCCGGTGCTCCTGCACGGTGACGCAGCATTCGCTGGCCAAGGTATCGTCTACGAGACGCTCGGGTTCGCCGACCTGCCGCAGTACGCGACGGGCGGGACCGTGCACATCATTGTCAACAACCAGATTGGGTTCACGACCGACCCGCGTTTCTCGCGGTCGACGCCCTACTGCTCGGACGTGGCCAAGACGGTCGGTGCCCCGATCCTGCACGTGAACGGCGACGACGTCGAGGCCGTTGTCTACGCGTGCAAGCTGGCCGGCGAGTGGCGCCAAAAGTTCAAGAAGGACGTGGTCGTCGACATTGTGTGCTACCGCCGCCACGGGCACAACGAAATCGACCAGCCCATGTTCACGCAGCCGCGCATGTACCAGATCATCAACAAGCAAAAGCCGGTGCTCGAAAAGTACATTGAGCAGCTGCTGGCCGAGGGCACGTTCACGGCCGCCGAGATCGAGGCCATGAAGCAGCGCGTCTGGACCATGCTCGAGGAGTCCTACACGCAGTCTAAGGACTACCAGCCGACGCCCAAGGACTGGGTCTCGTCGTCGTGGCACGGGTTCATGTCGCCCAAGGAGCTGGCGTCGCTGACGGTCGCACCGCGCGACACGGGCTTGGACCGCGACCTGCTGCGCCAGATTGGCACCAAGGTCTCGACGATCCCGGATACGTTCACGCCGCACTCACTCATCAAGCGTATCATTGGCCAGCGTCTCAAGACGGTCGAGGAGGGCGAGGGGCTCGACTGGGCCACCGCCGAGGCCATCGCGTTTGGCTCGCTGCTCATGGAGCGCACGCACCTGCGTCTCTCGGGTCAGGATGTCGAGCGTGGTACTTTCTCGCAGCGCCACGCTGTCCTGCACGACCAGCAGACGGAGCAGACGTACACGGCGCTCAACCACCTGTCGCCCGACCAGGCCAACTTCACCGTGTCGAACTCGTCGCTCTCCGAGTACGGTGTACTCGGATTCGAGCTCGGCTACTCGCTTGTGAGCCCCAACTCGCTCGTCATCTGGGAGGCGCAGTTTGGTGATTTTGCCAACAACGCGCAGTGCATCATCGACCAGTTCATCGCCTCGGGTGAGAAGAAGTGGCTGCAGCGCACGGGTCTCGTCCTGAGTCTGCCGCACGGGTACGATGGCCAGGGCCCCGAGCACTCGTCGTCGCGCATTGAGCGGTTCCTGCAGCTGTGCGACGAGGACCCCTACAAGTTCCCGACGCCCGAGGAGCTGGCGCGCCAGCACCAGGACTGCAACATGCAGGTCTGCTACCCGTCGACGCCCGCCAACTACTTCCACGTGCTGCGTCGCCAGGTGCACCGCGACTTCCGCAAGCCCCTGATCATGCCCTTCTCCAAGTCGCTGCTGCGTCACCCGCTCGCCCGCTCGTCGCTCGCCGACATGGGTCCGGGCACGCGATTCCAGCGGTTCCTGCCCGAGGTTGCACCTGAGTCGCTGCTCCCGCCCGAGGAGATCAAGACGGTCCTGCTGTGCTCGGGCCAGGTCTACTACGCCCTGGCGCGTGCGCGCGAGGTGAACCAGATCAAGGACGTCGTGATTGGTCGCGTCGAGCAGATTTCGCCGTTCCCCTTCGACAAGGTGCAGCAGTTTGTCGATCAGTACCCGAACGCCGTCGTCCGGTGGGTGCAGGAGGAGCCCATGAACATGGGCCCGTGGCCGTTTGTGGCCCCGCGCATCCAGACGGCCATGCGCCACTCGCAGCACCACAGCCTGGCCGCGCAGCGCGCGCGTGTCGAGCAGGACCCGTCGCTCGTCGAGCGGCTCACGCCGCACGGCCAGCCTCTGTCGGCGCCCGTCCTGTACGCGGGTCGTGCCCCGTCGGGTGCCGTCGCCACGGGCAACAAGAAGCAGCACCTCAAGGAGGAGCGCGCGCTCATTTCCGAGGCCCTGTTTGGCGAGATTCGCCCGGTCGCGTCGGTCGAGAGCGGTGTGCCCGTCTACCAAGTATGAGTTGCGCTTCCCCCTCCCTTCCCTTCCTTCTCTCTGCCTTTCCACTCCCCCCATTTCTCGATCTCTCGTGTGACTGTGTGTCCCCCGCTCCGTGGACGCGTCCGCTCCCCGCCAGGCGTGACCACGCTCGCGCTTGAGCCGTGAGGTGCCGCGTCTCGCTCTCTCTCTTTCTGTTCATTTGCTTTTGGTTTCGAGTGGGCCGACTTTCGCCACCCTTCCGCGTCGCCCACTTCCCGTCATAGTGTCTTGAAAAAACAGAGCAAAACAATCACATATGGGATTTCCTTTCCCTGGCTTCTACCCCACCTTCTTTCGTCGGCCCATTCCACCTGTCCCCGCCTCTGTTCCCGTACCCGTTTGAGTCCCGATCCAGGTCACTTACCCACCCACGACGATTTGCAACGTGTTTAGGCCCCGTTGTCGTCGACCTCGTCCGAGTTTGTCTCGTCCCCTGCCCCCGTTCCGGAATTGCCCGCGCCGCAACCGTCTGTTGCCGTCGCGGACGCTGCCGTTCCCTCCGCGGCCGCCGCTGTTGCGACTGCCGTGTCGTCCCCCTCTTCCTCTACCCGCGACCATCTTCAACAAGAAACTTTGACGCAGGAGGCCAGCGCCAACAACGCTGTGTCTGCTGCGGTTGAAGGTCATGCCGGTCCGCCGGCCGAAACCCACGAAAACGAGACTGCGCAAGAACAACAAGATCAAGAAAACGAGAACGCGAGCGACAGCGACGACGACGTGCCGCCACCGGCCAAGGGTGGCCTGTTTGCGCGCTTGTTTGGCGGGAAGCGGTCGTGATCCACGTGCGCAACCCAGCCTCTTTTTTTTCCCACGTCTTGTCTTTCTCCCTTCCCCACCGTTTTCATTTCATCCTTTCTCCTTCGTCCAAAAAATCATTTTCTCGTCGCGCGGTGTCAATTCTCTCATGCCCCACCTTCTTGCTCGCGCGAAATACTTGTCTCCAACCCCAAAGGCGCGCTCCCAGTTTTGTTACTTTCCTGCGCGCCTCAATCGCTCGCTCTTTCTAGTCGCCAAATTACTGAACGTTCGGAATGAAATGCCTTGTGTCGAAGCTGATTATTCTTGGTTTTGTGCCCAGGGATTCATCACAAATCCAGGGATCCAACTGATGAGATCTATTCCTTGGAGATCATCTCTCAACCCACAACTTGAGGACGGCGACTCTCGGCGCCGCGCGTAATCGCAGTACACACGCTCTCCACGACCCACGCGACGGTCCCCTTGATTTCGACCGTCACATTCGCCGTCTCACCCGCGAGGGCCACTTTGACCATCCCTGCGAGACTGCACGACTGGTCATTGCCGAGGTCGAGCACGCCCCACAGGGACGCCGCATGGCCAATCGCCTCGACCATTTGCATGCCCGACCACTCTTGCAACGCGGTAAACGCGGCAGTCGCAGTCGGCGCCGTGATCTGCACGGTCACGGTGCGACTGACGGCAAACTCGGTCTCGCGCGAGGCGCCCGTCAGCCGCGTCTCGAATTCGGCCGGGGTCATGGCTGTGTCGCGCGGCAGGAGGTGGGCCACGGAGAGGGTGAGTTGCACGGTCGCGGCAATCTAGGTTGATCCCATTTTGCGTGAGTCCCCGATCAACCTCCGGAATACTCTCACAGGTATACGTACCGAGTCGCCCACCAAGACGCGGAACGTGACCATTCCGGCCTCGGCCAGATCCTGCACCTGGGCCTTGCGCAGCTTGAGCAGCACGAGTTTCTTGACGGGCGCAACGAGCTTGTGGTCGTCGGCCAACAACGTGCCGTCGCCGTTGGTGCCCGTGGCCTTGATCCATGCCGGCAGCTCGACGTGCACCTGCGTCGCCTCGCTGCGGTTGAAGAAGGTGTTCTTGGGCGTGAGCGTGATGGCGAGCGGGAGCAGGAACGCGGCGGCCGAGGAGCCACGCTGCGCGCCGAGTTCGACAGACTAAACGGAGCGAAATGGCGTGAGATTTCCGCGACTCGACTGAAACGGTGAGACTCACTCGTTCAGTCAATCGATCAAGCGTACCAGCGAAAAGTCGGCCGTCTCCGAGGCCACCTCGGCCAACACCGAATTCTTCGCGCTTGGCGATGTCGGACTCGCCACCGCCGCCTTGCTGCTCTTGGCCTTCTTCTTCTTCCCGCCGCTGCTCTTGGCGGGTTTCGGCACGAGCACTGGCGTCGCCACCGGCAACTCCACCCCGGCGGGCGCGTCCACGGTGCGATTCACCGCGTACTTGCCGCTATCCCCACTCGGAGCGGGACTCGCCGCACGTGCCGCCCCACGGCGCAAGACGGCCTTGGCGCGCGACGGGGCCGCCGCAGGTGGCGACGGCGACTTGACATAGAACGGGTCCCCTTGTTGCAGTTCCTGCACGAGAATGCGCTTGCCTTCGTAGTTGTCCGTCGTCGCTGCAGCGGTCGTGTCGGTCCCGTTGTCGTCGTCGCCCGTGAGCAAGTCCGGCGACGTCGGCCGCTTACCCTTCTTCTTCTTGCCCTTCTTGGTCTCCCCCACGGCAGCCGCTGGCGTCACCGAGTCCCAGACGGGTTCCGGCGGGCCTTCGAACCACGCCTTGGCGTCATTCGAAATCCATGTGTCCAGATCCATCGGCGGCGCAATCAATCCCTGCGCGTTGGCCGCGACCGGATGCAAATCGTCGCCCAAGTAACACTCGAGCACGTCCTGCAAGACCTCACGGTCGTACTTGGTCTCCACCAACTGATCGAGCAACGCGAGCGCCGTGTGCACGCGGTCGACTGCGAGCAAGTTCGCCGATCGGGCCGCGAGAGATGTCAATACCGCACGCGCGTCCGCGAGAATCGGTTCGACGGTGGCGGTCGCGTCGGGTTGGGTTTGCAGCGCCGCGCACGCGGTGAACAGAGTCACTTTGACGACGGCCGTCACGTACGGATGGTGCACGGCCGCGGGCACGCGTGGAGCCACGGCGACGAGCGATTCGAGGACTAGGCCGGGGTGCGCGCTGTACCCGACATGCTCGCCGCAGATAAAGACCATGGCTTCGACGAGTGAGATCTCGGCCGCTGAAAAGGGGGCCGCGTCGTCGGTGCGTTGCAGGAGCGGGAGGAGCGTGCTGATCAGGTGCCCGCGGAGGCCCGGGACGCGCATGGCCAGATCGATCAGGGCACGGCTCAGGTCCTCGGCGAGGTCGCCGACCGCCGACGATGCAGCGAGTCGGCCGAGGGTCGATACGAGCCACTCGAAATTGGCCACGAGCGCGAACGCGTCGCGCGTGCACACGGAGAGAATGACGTGCGCCGTCTTGCGGTCGAGCACGAGCGGCGAGGTGGCCGCGCGGCCCGAATCGGTGGCGTGGTCGCCGCTGGCCGTGGTGGTGCGCGCCGCCCGGTTCCGACCCATGGCGAGGAGATGGTCGACCACGTCCATCAAATTATCGCGCGTGACGAGCAGCGCGAGCACGTCGAGCGCCTGGTGCCGGATCGTCTGGTCCTTGGACTCGAGGCAGTCGAACACGGGTTCCTCGACGGGTTCGGCCAAGTCTGGGTGCGCCTGGACAAACTGCTCAGTCGCGACGAGCCCGACATAGCGCAAGTTCTGGTCGCGCGCGTTCAAGAACAGGAGCAGTTTCGACAGACACAGTTTCGCGAGCGCGATCCCCTTGGTCGGGTTAAGCGCCGGGTCCGTGAGCTTGCCGGCGACGGCCGCTACAATGCACTCGTAGAGCAGCGACATGGCCGTGGTCGTGGCAATCAGGTCGGTCATCGGGCCCGACAGTTTGCGCACAAGTCGCGGTTCGAGCAGCGCCATGCGCTGGAACATTTTCACGAGCTTGATGAGCATCCAATTGTTGGAGACCGAGGTCAGCAGGCCAAACAGTTGCGGCGCAAGGGCAATGTACTCTTGCGGGTTGGCGCTGGCCAGCTCGCAAATAACGGAAACGGCACAGGAAACGACCGACGCGTCGCGCTCCTCGTCCGGGTCGAGCCGCGCCGTGAGTCGGTCCATGGCCATTTCCAAAACGTCCGGGTAGACGAGGGCCATGCGGTAGACGGCGAGCAGGATGCGCCGTCGCGTGTAGGCGTTGAAGTGGTTGAGCTTGTTGACGAGGTCCATGGCCAAGTCGCCGGCGAGGTCGGCGGTCATGATTTCGGAGAGGCACGCAACGGCGACGCACGTGTCAAAGTGGCTATTCGAGTTGAGGTCCTGGTCATGGCAAGCGGAAATTTGATCAGTGAACGGTTCTCAATAGCTTGGCGAGGACGCAAAAGCCGACCTTCTTGATCAGGTTCGTCGTCAGCATTAGCACGTCGGTCTTAGGCGTAAACGAGACGGACGCGGCCAGGTACCCGATCCACTTTTGCCAAAAGAGCGGCATCGACATGACCTTGAGGACATGGAAGCTGGCCCAGCTCATGTCGTAGCCCATCATGTGGAACTGGTCCACGACGTGGTGGTCAGTCGCGGCACTCGCCGTCAACACAATGAGGATCGAGCGCTATGAACGCACGTAGGCGAGCTTGAGTACAGCGTTTGCGTTGACGGCCGGGTCGTTGGGAACGGCCACCTCCTTGCGGCACTCGTTGATGCAGGCCTGCACATATTCGTCCACATTGTCCTTGTTGGCCCTGGCGGATCGAATTAAAGCATGGTGCCGCATCAGTTGCGCCAATCATGGTGGTTGAATGTAACGTCGTCAACTGTCAACTCCGCCCGTGCCCTACTCCGCACGACCACGGTGGTTGTGGCCACCTCCATGATCGACCACCGCGGCCACACGGCGCGCTCAGCGGGGTCATGGGCGGGCGACGCAGTGCAGCAAGTTGGAGCATCAGGACACGGCACCGAATGCCGCGGATCACGTCGTTTAGCGATTTTTCGAACATGCTTGGGGAGAAGGAGCACCACGGCCACTTGCAGACTGATTTTAGGTCATGTCTGACAGAACCCAGCCAGTCGCGCTCAAGTCGCGCTCGCCCATCCTTGATTCTTTCGCGGATCCGCTGCCGTCGCGTTCAACCAACGGCATCCTCGACATTTCCAACAGCAACCGTGCCCAACAACTTGCTGCAACCCGTCCAGCACCTGCAATCCCGAGATCCGACGCGTCGCGACCCCTTCCTCAGCCATGTCCGCCCCAGCCGCCGGGTTTTCCTCGACCCGCACGACCATCGCCGCCGGCGCGCCGTCTGCCGGCGCCTACTACATGAGCTCTTCGTCGACGACGCGCGCATGGACGGGCGGCCCGCCACCACCGTCCGCGTACGCGCCGTTTATGGTGCCGCCTGGTGCTGCCGGCCGGCCAAACGGCGGCAAGCCCGCACGGCCACCAACTACCGCCACGGCCACGGCCGTGTCCGAGTCAGCGATGGCGGTCGTGCCCATCAAGGAACCGTCCACGGCCCAGAAGGTGTTGTCGTTTGTCATGGAAAAGTTCTTGAGGTGAGTTGCACCCCGTATCGCACACGTCGCGCTGTGTGCAAGGCTTACGCGTCGTTTTGCAGCCATTTCCTCCAGGGTTTCTTCTTTGGCGTTGTCGGCGGGACCAAGGAGTACGTGACTTGGCGCGGCGGGCTCTGGCGCATCATGCGCGGGCAGCCGCCGCCCGTCGCCGTGCGCCCGCCGTTGCGCGAGGCGAGCAAGGCAGCTGTCGCCAAGTAAATCCGTGTTTTCTCTCCGTCGTCGTTCTTTTGTTCATAAACCAAATTCATCAAAAGTCGTTTGTTTCTCGCAAAACCCGTTTGCTGCGAATGCTTTGGATGAAGACTGTACAAAAATGAGGGAGAGAGCGCACGCACGACGAGGGTGGAGCTCACGCTAGAGGTGTTCGCGGAACCACGAAAACAGCTGCTGCTCAAAATGCTCTAGATAAGGAGGGGAACAGTCACCTCAGCACAAGAAACTCCAAAGAACGCGCTGTCAGACTCTCAAACGCACCATTGCTCGCGGCCTCGCGCAATCCATGATGGTCGCTCGGGTACACTTGCAGCGTGTGCGGAATCCCCAACTGCACGAGCCGGTCGACGAGCCGCTGCATGTGCCGCGCGTGGTGGACATTGTCGTCCATGAGCCCGTGCACCAGAAACAGGCGACCATGTCTGCAGCGTGGAATGCACGTCAGAATTGGCAGTGGAACCGATTCGAACAATGTCAAAACGTACTCGCGCGGAAACAAATGCGCGTACGTGAGCACACTGCTCGTCGAGTACGCGTCCGGCCGCGCCGCGGGCGACCCGAGAAATCGCTCGGCATACGCCGAGTCGTACTCCTCCCAGCTCTACGCCCATCCCCTATCCCGTAAGCGAACGTGTCCAACGTCCAACGTCGACCAAAAGAATCTGCACCAACGTACCACAACCGGGGCCCCCGCAACCGCGACCCTGAACACGTCCGGGTACTTGGCCAACGCCATCAACGCCAAGTACCCACCGTAACTCCACCCGGCCACGGCCACCCTCCGCGGATCCAAGCACGCACCCTCCATCCCCGTCAACTTCTCCACCGCGACCACATGATCCGCCAACTCGCGATCCCCCAACGCCCCATCCTCCCCACGAATCGCGGCCTCAAATGCGCGCCCGTGCTCAGCATGCGCAGCCCCCCGCCCATCCACCGCAACGACGGCCAACCCCACGTGGAGGGCTTCGACAACACGCACTAGCGCACCGCCGCCGCGCGCCGCATAGTACTCGTTGGTCACGAGCGCCACGTCTGGGCCGCCGTAGACTTGCAAGAGCGTCGGGTACCGTGGGCCCAAGTGCGTGAGTGCGGCGGTCGCGGAAGTCGGGGTCAGGTGCGGGTACCGCGCGCAGACGAGGTCCGTGAAGAGGGACCAGGTGCGTGCGGATTTGTGCGCGCGGGTGGACGGGGACGGGTCGTGTGGCGGCGGAGTCGTCGGCGAGTCGAGAGGGCGTTTGGGTGCGCGCGGCAGAGCCGAGGTCGGGTCGGTTGCCGGGTCGAGATCCATGGCGGTTGGGTATTCGGGGTAGGGTGCGGCCGTAACGGCGGGGAACATGGCCGGGTGCGTGTCGCACCCGCGCTCGACGGTGTCGAGGGCGGCGTCGAGTTCGTCCCAGAACGAGATGGGAAGCCACAGGAACCCGTGGATCGGGAGACCGTCGTCGCTCGTGAGCCGGAAATGGTGCGGGACACAACGCGCAAGCATGCGCAGAGGGATGGAGCCGCCGCGCTGCGCTTCCAAAATTGAGAATCCTGTGTCGAGCCTGGCGTTAGGGATGGATAAGCCAAAGCTCGACAGCCAGTGTGCGAAAGAACGTACCCAATCCCTCTCCACCCAACGCCACGGCACGAATCCGATCCTGAGCGGCGACCACACCGTCAGCGAGTGGCACCGCCACGGTCACGGGCGGCTGTTCGGCGCTGCTCACTGAACATACGGCCCACGCGCCGTCCTCGCTCAACACGGCCCGCGTATCCACGCCTTGTGGCGACCACAGAGCAATCTCACCGGGACTCGTCCACGACACGCTCAAGAGCCGCGACTCAACGGGTGCCGTCGACTCGTCAAACCGCGGAGCGTCACGATGGCCGCGCGCGTGGAAGAAGATGCGGCGGTGCGTGTGGTCGAGGAAAATCGGGTCGCTTCGAGATATAGCCCATGTCGTGCTCCATGTCAGGCGCGAGACTTGGGGAATGGGTCGATGAGTCGGGTTGGTGGGGTGCGTCGCGGAACACTCGACGAGGTAGAGGTGGTGGAAACCGTCGCGCTCGGACCCGAGAATCATGCGAAAGACGTTGTCGGCCGGCGGCAGGAAATGGATCTGCGAGTGAACCTGAAGGCGAACGGGAGCGAAAATCAGCCAAGGGAACCGAGCCAGACCTTCAAGGGAATAGCCAGCTCACACGCACCGGAATCCACTTGGTCGACGTCTCTTCCCACAAGACGTGGAATGTGTCGGCGACGGGCAAACTCGCGTCTTGCCATGGCGGCTCGCGCGGACCATCCTCCACCTCATCGCGGGCCGGAATCGGCACCAGGACAATGGCCATACGCGTCTGCTCGCGCGACATGATCTGCAACCAGACCACATCAGCATCGACCCAGCTGGCGCGTACCGTGTACTCCCACCACGGAAACACGGTGCGCAGCTGCTGCTCGACGGTAGCGAGCGACGTCGAAACACACGAGTGCAGGTCGAGCACGTGCAAAGTTGTTCGTGCATTGGGTCGGCCTAGCAGCAAGTTCAAAAGCGTCAATCGGACCCAGTTTTTCCAACTTCCACAACCATATTGGCCGTACCAGGACGCGGATATCGCAAAATGCCCACCGTCGTGCTCGGCGCCATCCCCACTCCACCCACCCCGCTCGAACCATGCATACTCTCGGCAAACGGCGCCGGCCCACCACCTGGAACAAACGCATCGACGCGGCCTTCGTCGACGAGCGCGTACAGCACCCGCCGTCTGGGGTCGTCTGGAGACCGCGGAGGGCTGATCCAAAATCCTTGAAACCGCGCAAACTCTTCTTGCATGACAAAATCAACAATGCCCGCGGGAATCATGCCGTGCGTTAATTGCACGGGGACGGTCAGGTCTCGCGACGCGACGGGGGAGGGTGGAGGGCTTGAGAGCCGGTGCGACGACGTGGACACGAGCGACGCGGCAGTTGAGGTGCGCGCGCGCCGGAGCCACGCGGTCCAAGAGGTGGAAATGGACGAGGACGATGTGGTCGGGGGATCGGAAGAGGAGTTGTACGGTGTTGAGGACGCAGTCCACGCGGAACCATCAGCAGAAGGGGCAGCGGGGTCGAGCTGGATTTGCCAGAGCTGCAGGGTATCGGCATCGACGTAGATGCCAGTCACGGACACGCGCGGATGCAGGAGCTGCTGGTCGTCGATGCTCGCCAATGGCCCGGGCGCGACTTGCATCGCGACCATGCCCGGAATCAGCACGTGCGTGCGGTACTGCAGCCGGTACGCGCTGTTCCCGTTCTCACCCTCGCCCACGACGAGATCGCCAACAAACACGGTCGACTTGACGGTAAACACAATGGTCGTGCCATGGAACACGCCGAGCAGTTCCATGTCGGCAAACGCCGACCGCCGGCGGCGTTCGTTAATGAGATGCGTCAATCGTGCCGCGGCCATCGATACAGTCCCGACGCGTGCGGCGTGCAGGCGCGGTAACCAGTCACCCGTCAGGAGCGGGACCGGCGTGATGTGGCTCGCGTCACCACTGGCCAAGTCGGCGAGCCACAGCTGCGATGCGAGTTCGAACGGTGCGACGCCGTGGCGGTGCGAGAGATAGACGGCCAAAGGCCGGTGCGGACGCGAAGGTGGCGCGGAAAGATGGAAGGCATGCGCCGATGGTAGCGATCCGAGTTCGGCGTAGAGGCATTGGCGAAGCGACGTGAGCTTGCCGGCAAGACTGGACCAAGCCGACTTGCCGTGGCGGTCGTGGACGGGTGACCACAGCGACCATCGCGGAGGGGGACCGTTGGTGCCGTGTGCCGTGAGCGCACGATGGCCAGCAGGCGTGGTCGCGTTGGCGCGTGCCTGTCGCCTCACTGGCGCAGAGGATGTCGAAACGGGCGCCGGAGCGGGTGGAGAATCGAGCTGTTCGTGCGCGGCATGCTTGGGCGCGTGCACAGCTTGGTGGGCGGGCATGGATGCGGGTAACGACAAGGATTGCACAATCGAGGTGCTCCTGCTGGATGGATGTCCTGCAATGGCTTGCGCTGGGAGATCGACGGCGCGATGGCGCGGCAGGTGCGTTGTCGGGGCGCCGAAAGAGCCGATCATAGCGCTGATATGGCGCGCAACAAGAAGACGTCGAGGGCAATGGCCGACATGGTGGAGTGAACGGTCGAGTCGTGGCGGCTGGTGGTGGTGGTGGTGCTGCTGGCGTGGGCAACGCTGGGCGCTGGCGTGGAGTGGGGCCGCGGACAAGACGCGTGCGGCCAGTGGGCGCACTGCCTCAGCTGAGAGTCGCGTGCTGCACGTGCGCAGGCAGCAAGTGCGTGTCTCCCGGCCTGTCTCGCGTGCTCTTTGTCGCTTGCCAAGTGCGAGTGTGACCGCGCGGGGCCGCCTGCAAAGTGCAGCCATGATTTGGCGCGAAATCACATCGCGACCAGTGACCGCGGCCGACGACGTTCCCGCTCCCCCTTGGACTCCTTTGCTCCCCAACTGCCCGCATTCTCCGCGGCACACACGCCGCCGCCGCTCAACACGCGTCGCTGGCGGTTCCGCACTCCATCACTCTCGACTCCCGACGCCGCACACCTCGCACCCGCTCCCGTGTCCCCCCTTCTCGCCTCATCTCGCCCGCGCCGACGATCCGCGCCCCTCCCGCCATGTCCTCGATCGGCACCGCGTGGTTTGCCGCGCTGCGCGCCGGCGACCATGCCGCCGTGCTCGACTTGCTCACCGCACACCCGGAGCTGCTCGACTTGCCGCCGCCCGACCCGACCCCGTTTGACCCGGACCTGGTCGCCGAGGCCACGCAGCTCATGGGACCGGACACGACGCGCATGAATGCCGTGCAGGCCGCGCTCATGAGCCTCGATGCCGACTCGGACGATGGCGACGAGGCCGAGCACCGGGAACTCGCGGCGCGCCGGCGCGCCACGATTTTGCACCTCATTGAGGTGCGATTTCTCCCTCTATCCTTACTCCACGCACTCGCGATCGGTACTGCTTACTCTCTACTCTCCCCACAGGCCTCGACCCTCGTCCAGTTGCGTGCGCGGTGGGGTGCGCAAAACACAACCCTGCACCTCGCCAGCTTCCTCGGCGAAAACGACATTATCGCGGCCCTCCTCGCCAAGGGCGCGCCGGCCACCCCGCGCAACGATCTCGGGCTGGCCCCGATCGACCTCACCACCGACGACACGACCCGGGCCGCTTTCCGTGCGGCCCTGCCCAAGTCGCCGCAAAAGCGCATCGTCACGGCCCCGCTCAAGTCGAGCGCCGCGTCTTCGGCCTCGGGCTCGCCGGGCATTTCGCGCCGCAACTCGACCTCAGTCGCGCCCGCGCCGGTGGCGATGCCGACGACGGTGGATTTGAGCGAGATCGTGGCACGCCGCGAGGAAACGGTCTCGCCATCGCCGTCGACGGCGTCGGAGGTGGTCAAAGAGAAGCCCCTGAAGTTCAAGGGCAAGTACGTGACGCCCGCCGACGAGATCGATGCGCCGTTGCCGAAAATCAATCTGCGGCGGTCGCGCGCGTCGGGCTCGGCCGCAGGTACGGGCGGTGCCAAGCCCGCCACATCCCGCCGCCGCGTGATCGGCGTCGACCTCGCCGCCTTTGACGACGTCCTTGGCGACGCTAAGCCCGCCGCAACGTCTGACGAGCCCCTTGCGCGCTCAACATCAAACGCCGTCGACCGCATCGATTCCGGTACCGTCGGCAGCGCCGAGAACCTGGCCCCCGCCAAGTCTTCGGATTCTGCCGACGAAATAGCCGCGGTCGTCGGCAAGACCGGGTCCAAGATCTCGGAAACGCTCGCGGCCCTCGCGTCGTCGAGTGTGCCGGTCGTGAAAGAGGATCTCGCCACCCAGGCCGACGAGTTGTTCATTCCGCTGCAGAAGCGCAAGGCGCGGTTCCCGACGCTCGCGAATGGGGAACCGGCGGCGAGTGCAAGCCCGGTCGTGGTCGCGCACGTACGCCCGGCGTCGCCGCGGTCGTGGGGTGAGAACACCGTGAATGGGACGAAGGCGGCGGCGGTGTCGGTGCCGGCCAAGAGCACCGTGCCGTCCTCGTCGGTCAAGGCCGCCGCGGCGGCGTCGTCCGTTGCGGCTCCGACCAAGCCGGCGGTGGTGACGCCCGCACCAACGGCCGCGGCGCCGGCACCGGTGCCAGCTGCTGTGACCCCGTGGGGTCCGAAAGTGCAGCCCAAGGGCCACTCCCGCACGTCGTCGATCACGGCCGCACCTTCCGACTCTACCGCCGTTTCCACGTCGAAGCCCACGATCGGCGCCGACGGCAGCTTCTCGCGGAACCCGCAGCTCTACATTGACCACATCGGTGTCGATTTCGGCCAGGCGCGCGCGGCGTTCATGCAGCGCATCAAAGATAACCCGAACGTGCCCAAGGTGCCAACTAAGATGGCTGATCTCGCCACGCTCGCGACGCCGTCGGCTGCGGCCGCACAGGTACGCCGGCCCGTGATCAAGAAGGAGGAGGGCGAGGAGAGTGGGGACGGGCAGCAACAGTCGAAGTCGCGTCTTGCGGAAATCAAACGGCAGCACACGACGGCCGATTCGGGGACTTGGCGGTCGATGACCTTGCGGTCGGTGTCGTCCGAGTGTGTCAAGGACGGGCCGGCGCCGGTCGTTGGTGCCGTGCAGGAGGAGCCCGTCGAGGAGGAGGAAGTGTCTGAGAAGGTGGTGGAGGAGACTGCGCCGGAGGTGCAGGAGCCCGAGACGGAGGAGGAGGTGGCTGAGCCCGAGCCGCTGGCACCAGCAGAGGTGGTTGAAGAGGAAGAGCAGGCGGAGGCCGAAGCCGAGCCCGTCGCAAAGCCCGAGGAGGAGTCCGCCAACGTTATGTCGGCCGTCGACGACTCGCAGGTCGCGTCGTCCTCGACCAACCTTCTTCCGCCGCTCCCCACGCTCGACTTTGACTTCAGTCTCGACGATCTCGCGCCGTCACTCATGTACATGCTCGACCGCCCGCGGTCGCCGTCGCCGCCGCCACCCACCGTCCGCGAGGATGCACCAACCAAGCTCAGGTCCACACTCGAGACGTTCCCGACTCTTGCGCACTCGACCACGACCGACACGACCTCCGACCAAGTTTCGGACCTGTCGCAGACCCTGCGCACGGAAGACGCGCGGTCAACCATGACTGCCGACGACGACCTCGACCTGATCGAGGACCACGCCGCCGCGATTGAAGTGACGACGCATTTCGGCGGCGCCCCCATTCCGAAAATCGCACGCCGCGCGACCATTTCGATTGCCGCGACGCAGCCCGTGCCGGTCCCCTCCGCAACAGCTGCGCCGCAACTCCCACCGCGCCGCGGATCCATGTCGGCGTCGATGGACGTGTCCGTGACGAGCGCTGCGGCGGCGGCACGGCGCGCGTCGTTCTCGGTCGGGTCGGTGCCAGCGCCGGGACCGCGCACGGCGTCGCCGCTCGGGTCGTCTCAGCTGAAACCGAAAAAGTCGGTGTCGTTCCGCCCGACGAGACCGGGGTCGATCACGACTTCGGGGTCGAGTTCCGTGGCGGTCGTCGAGGACGGCACGCTGATGGTGAAAGTTGGCAAGGTGTCGGGGCTGGAGTGGGTCTTGTCGGGCCGGCAAATGACACACGTGTTTGTGACGGTGACGAAGCGCGACGCAGCCGTGTTTGCGTCGAAGCCGTTCGTGGTGATGAGTGATTCCGTAGGGATCGGGGATGAAGCGCAGATGTACGTTCACTTTCTACGTCGTTCCTCGAAGGGAGGGATGGAGCTGACTGCGGACCACTGCCGCGCTTGTAGTCACGTCACGGCCAACGACACGCTCCAAGTGAACGTGTGCCTGCGGTACGAGCAGCGGCAACAGGCCAAGACCGGGTTCCTGGCCAGCGCAAACCGGCTCTTCCAAGCTGGCAAGCGCGCCGACTCGGCGGGCGATACGGTGCGCGACATTCGCGAGGAAATCGTGGCCACGGCCCCGATCTCGGTTGCCTCGGTCTTGCCGCGCGCGCGCGGAGTCCTGCACGCCACGACGCTCGTCTCGACGACCGGCCGGCCCGTGACCGTCGATGTGGGCGCGCTCTTCCTGCCGTCCATTACCCCCGCGACCATGCCCTTCCGCACGTTGCGTGACGCCGTCGACCAGATTGCGCGACTGCACGTGTTGCGCAACGAGATCCAGTGCGAGGGCACGCTCGCGCAGCACGGTGGCGATACGCGGCACTGGAAGCGCCGGTACTTCCGTCTCGTTGGGTGGAAGCTGGTGCCGTTCTCGGACGCCATGGTCCCGCGCGACGCATTGGATTTGGCGCAGTGCACGGGGATGACCAAGGGCGCCGACTTGGTTGCGCGCGACCCGGGACATCATCTTGCGAGCGTGCCGCGGTCATTTGTGCTGCAGTTTAAGAATGGCGAAGGCGTGTGCTTTGCGTGCGATTCGGACGAGTCATTTGCGCAGTGGACGGATGGGATCGAAGGGATGCTCGAGATGTGGCCGGGGGAGGCGATGATGCAGATGGTCGTCAATTGCTCGACGTGATCTGTGCGGCTGCAGGTAGAGGTATCGATGGAATGGTGGACGCCTGAGGGGTCTGAGAATGTCGACTTGGAGGCGATAGACTGACTTAATTCATGGCAATTATTTCGTGCTTAAGCGACCATTTGCCGTACCTAAACGTCAGTTCGGGCAACGACTGTCAGCGATAAGCTCGGACTTGTTGCCGCTAACCGTTCAAGGCCAGGAAATATCAGTGACCATTTCCCTGATGCGTTCTTCAAACGCACGCAAATGCCGTCGGCCCAGCACGCGGGCTCTTTCGCCAGCAATATCTATGGAGCAGCAGCTGGCATGCATCCTGCTCGGATGGCACCACCAGGTCTACCTTGTCGATCGGTGCACTGATAGAGCCCGGACTGAAAAGAACGTTCCGAGTAAATGGTAAATTATGCACGGCCGCCATGTCCCCGCTGAGTTTGGCAACAGCTGGCAATGAGTTTCAAGCCCAGGGCGGTAACACACGGTAACATTGTGCGTCTGATTGATTGCGACAAACCAGTGAGTGAGGGAGACACATCACAAGCATCATCCATGCCATTTCTTGGTTATGTGCCACGCCCTCCATGCCCTCCACGCCATCAAAACGTCACCATTCTCCCCATGCTGCCATCCACATTGTCGTCGCTGTCCACGTCATCCATGCCTGATGGAGCATATATGTTCACGGCTGGACCACGCTCCAATCACCCTCCTGCGCATCGTCCTCGACTGCCCGGGTGATAGACTGCCAGACACTCCTTCTATCGTTCCTGTCCAGTCGCTCGATCAAAAGATGGTCGGCACCGCTGCCATGGCTTCTGTCGTGGTTGCGGTCGATGTCCAGCGTGGCAGCAACCGCGTGCATGACATGTCCTTGGGCTTCGCTATCGTTGAAACGGGCAAGACGACGGAACCACTGCAAGGTCTGCGCCATTGGGCTTTTTGCGCTTTCTCCACGATCCGAGCGTCTCGGACTGTGCGTTCTTGACCAAGGGGACTGATACGCCGCTGTATGCCACACGAATGATGCTCATGTGCGGCTCATCGTACTTTCGCAGCACGTTTTCGGGCCCGTGGGCCGAGTCGGCTCTTGTTGGGATCAAGGACCCGATTCCGTTCATGGTGTGGGACGCGCCAGTCGTTGCGCTTGTCTTTGTTCACATTTACTGAGGCTGGACCCCTGATTAGCCAGCGCTTCCCACAGAGACGCCCGACGAGCTCGTGGTCGATTTTGCTTGTGACCCTGCAACGTTTTCGTATTTCCGCGTGGCAGCAGCTGTTGGATCTTGCACGGTATCTCCGGCTCAAGACGCTTGTCGTTGCTGTCAACCGCAAGCTAATTGTAGTGCTTGAAGAGCAGTCCCGCGAGTTGCTCCAAATGCCCGAAGAGCCCATGAACGACTCGTTGCGGTCCAGCAAACGCCGTCGCTTCGATTCTCCTGATGGTGCTGGTGGTGCAACTCGGCCAGGAACTGGTTCCTCTGGATCTGTCGATGCTTTCGATGAGCATAGACCCAGACCCCGTTGTTAGCGTGTAATGGACGAAAACGGGGCCGTACTGAGTGGGCACTGTCGTCGCTGGCCTAACAAAGTGTGGCATGCCGCATAATTGCCAAAGTCCAGTGCTTTTTGAGACGTTGTCGTCAGCATTGGTCAAGATAGTTTCTTTTGACATTTAGCTGTGAACTCATGTTCTCTATTCTTCAGCTCATTCCTTCGTTGCATATTCTGGTGGGTGGTGAGTGGTGAGGTGCTAGAGATTTGTGCGTAACACTTGCGCCAATGCTGCCATATTTGAAAGGGGGAAAGATCAAATACATGCCAAGGTATGTGGGAGAGTCTTCGGGCACAAAACCATGGACATGACTCGCGATGGCCTGTGTTGTACGCGCGCACCCGTGGCAGCACTGGTGGATCGCGTGTTTGCTGAATGCTGGCGTCCTGTTTGCTCATAAACCGGGACCGCGCCCAGGCTTGAGATCTGTTACTGTTGTTGAATCGGCTCGTATTGCCAAGAAGCCGGCATCTCCATTTTGTTGGAGTCCTGCGTTTGAGCCGTTTCTCGCCTGACGATGAGATGGAATTCCAGGTCGGCCTCCCATCAGCAACGATGCTTCGCCAAAATATATTCAACTGTCCATTTCCCGTCCGCTTTGTGCTCGGTTATCAATGGCCGAAAACTAAAACGGCGACACCACACAAATCTAAACACACCGCCGATCCCCTTCCCATCACGCGACTCGCAATCACAACTTGAACACTTTTGGCTCGCCCGTTGGCAGCGCCGACTTGAACGGTGGCGACGCGGGCGGGGCAGGTTCCAGAGGCGGTGGCGGCGTGTTCTTTTGCATTTCGGCGAGCTTGGCGGCACTCACGCCGACGACTCGCACGGCGCGGTCAGACATGGGCGGTGAGAAGCGCGCGACGCCGTCCTTGTCGCGACGGAACCGGTGGATGTAGTTGGTCTTGTGCAGCAAGCTGAAAGGGTGGAGAGAGAGATGGTTGGTGACCGTAGAAATGAGTGGGTGGAGAGGCCAGATGCGTACCGGTCGCTGCGCTCGGGATGCCAGTCGCGGTGCAGAGCAACGTGTTGGCCACGGTAGACGAGCATGCCGCTCTCTTGGAACGACGTCCACTATAAAAGAGGGGCCAAGTTGGTCGAGCATCGCGAATGGGATGTGTGCGATGCAACGTACTGCATTCTTGAGGATTTCTATTCGCGAACAACAGCAGTAAACGTCAGCGGGAATCGATGGTCAAACATGGTCGATGAGTGGGAATGAAGCACAAACCCTTGTTGATAGACTCAAAGTACGCCAGCTCGCCCTAATCCACCGGGAATCAACAGTCAGCTCAGCATTTGCGCAGCTGAGCAACCGATCAACCAAGCAAAAACGCACGCACCTCGTAGTAGAGCGTCTTGGCCAAATCCTGCACGGCATTCGAGAAATCCTTTTCAAGGAACCAAGTCTCACTACTCGGCCCCGTCACTGGGTCAGACGTTGCGCACTCGGTCGCTGCAGCCGCGTCGGCCTTGGTCGGTGGGCCAGCAGGCACGTTCGTGTCAGCACCAAACTGCGGGTAGAGCAGGAACAGCGACAGGCTCGCGAGCCAGTAGGTCTCGATAAACGGCCAGAGGAGGAAGCAGTAAAAGTCAAACTTGCCGCGGTCCACAATCTCGTCAATTGACCGAATCACGCCGTTCTCGTTGAGCGAATTGATGGTTTTGGTCGTGTTCTCGAGAACCCCACCCGGAGGGAAAACGAACTCGCGCTTGAGCAGCTGCGACAAAAATGACACGTCCTGCAGCAGTCGCTGCCGCGAGACGTTGGTGTGCTCGCGCAGCAAGACTTCGAGGACCGCACACAGAATTGACTCGGTGATGAACAGATGCAACGTTTGATTGCGGTACCACGAAAGCTCGAAGCGTTTCTTGACAAAGTAGACGGGCTCGAGCAAGTCCTTGCGCTCGCCAATCATGTCGGACCCGAGAATCGCGAGCACACGGTCGACAATCACCGCGGTCGCGTCGCCAAACTCGGCCACCTTCCCGCCCTTGAGCAGCACCTGGTGCCGCAGCCATTCGACCTTGGTCACGAGATCCGTGCGCGAGACGCCGCGCCCGCGCAGTGTCAAAATCACAGTCCCGACGAGCGCCGACGGCATGATCACCGAGACCTGGTTGATGTCGCTGAGCACGCGGTACCCGAGTGCGCGCAAGAGAGTGAGCGAGTTTAATCTGTTCTCCATAGGGCCGAGACCCGTCGGGTTGCGCTGCATGCACTCGTTGTCGATAAACTCGCGCAACGACCACGGTTTTTGGAAGCGCACGTCGATGCGACCCCATTTCAGCTGCAACACGCTCGTCGAGTTGACGAGTTGGCCCAGCGACTCGGGTTCTTTTGGCCGGCCGAGCAGCTCGTTGACGTACGACTCTATCCGTCGCAAACGGGGATTAGAGAGAAGAGCGTGAGGTGCAACACGCTACAAGAGGCATGGAGATGGTACCCGTCTCGATGACCTAACGTTGGAATCAAAAGGCCCACGAAAGAATCAGCACTGTAACTGGTGGAAAGCTTGCGCGAGAGCGGAACGTACCTTGTCGTAGCCAATCGACATCGGGCAGACCATGACGTCCTTGATGCGCCCGCTAATGACCGCCGAGAGCACAATCTTGAGGATCCCGAATCGCGGCGGCAGCAGCTTGCCGGTCCGACTCCTGGTCCCCTCAATGAACCCTTCAATGTTCATGCCGCGCGACAAGAGCGTTTCGATGTACTCCTTGAATATTGCTGAGTAGAGCGGGTCGTTGCCAAACGACCGGCGAATGAAAAAGGCCTGGTGGTCGGGTTCAGCAAGACCGCACGTCAGGACGCGATTTGCGACGCACGCGGAATGAAGATGGAGATATGCGTACCCCGCCCTTTTTCAGCAGGCTACCGACAATCGGAATGTTGAGGTTTTGGCCCGCGGCAATGTGCGGCAGAGCGAGCCCGAGACGGTAAAAGACGTAGGAGATGACCAAGTAGTCGACGTGCGACTTGTGCGAGGGGAGAAAGAGCAGCGAAATGCCCTTAGCGGCCGCGTCCTTAGCCGCTTCTTGGAGCTACAGGGAGGGCACAGTTCCAGGTCAATATCCAAGCATGAAAGGGTGGAGAGGATCAGGATGCGTTGAGAGCGTACGGCAATGAACTCGGAGCCCTTGATATAGATGCCTTGATGGTAAAGTCTGGGCGCACGGACAGGTCAGCACTTCGATCGCGGCCAAACTGGCGTTTTTCCACCCACAAGCCGTACCGAACGAGCAAATTATTGACCGCAAACGCAATGAACCGCAGCGTGCGCTTGGAGCTGAGATCGGCAATCAATGTTTCTGCAAGACATTCAAGTTCGTAATGAGCACATTTCGAACGCACGCAACAAACCCAAGCAGGCCGTATTCCCGTACTCGCGTAGTTTTCGGCCTTGGCCTTGGCCACTTTCTTGGCCGTGGCCTCGGACTTGGCCCCCTTGCCCTCGCCCGCCATCTCGGCCTGTGCGGCCTCGGCAATCGCCTGCTGCACGGCCTCCGACCCCATGACCGCCTTCATCATGTCGCTCGTGTAGTCCGGGTAGAGAATTGGCGCGCCAATGTAGTTCTCGTACTTGCGCCAGCCCTAAACGTCGATCCCAGATCCGTGAGCGGGCAGGCGCGAACATGGTGGTAAACCGGAAACGCGCGAGCGCCATACCGATCCTGTGAAAAACGCAGACCCTTCGGCGGTCAACCGAATCATGAACCGCACGGGGTCTTGCCGGAAACGACCAAGCCCCTTGGTTTTGCTAAACACAGACAGGAAACGCGGGATCCAAAGGAACAAAAACAGGTTCAATCCACCGTTCTCGCCCCAGCACACTTTCGTTTCGGCCCGACTAAACAGAACAGCGACAAGTACGCCAAGTTGGCCTCGCCCTCGGGCAACGTGTGGCTCTCGTGATCCTCCTCGTCGTCGCCATCGTCGTCGACCGTATGGTCCTCGCCGTTCTTGTGGCCGTCTGACGCGTGCCGCCGCGCACCGTGCAATCTGCCACTGCTGGTACGCGCACTACCGTGACGATGCTTGCGCTCGGGCGGCGGTGCCGGCGGATCGTTGAGTTTTGGAATAACCTGGATCGCGCTCTTCGACGCGGTCGCGGGCGGTTCCTTGTCGATGGGTGTGTTGGGCAGCGTCGACGGCATGGTCGTTGGTTGCTGGTTGCTGGCGCTGGGGTATGTCGGGTCGAGCGGGATGTGCGGCGAGAACAGACGGGCCGTCAATTACGCCTGGGGCCGAGAACGTCGTGCGGTCGAGCGAGCAAGCTGGATTTGGCGCGGAGTGTGGTCGCCGAACGGGTCCAAGAGCGTTGCAGCAAGTTACTGGCGCCGCGCGCTGCCGATTGTGATCAATTGCACGGAGCGCGCCGTGGTGGTTGACGAGGAGCGGATTGTGAAATGATGGAGACTCAAAAAGCCGACGATACGACACGACTTCAAAAAAAGTGCTCCCTCTGCTCCGAGCTCGGCCGACCCTGCAGCATCGCAATAGCAACAGACATGGCAACCACAGCCGAAAAGAACCCCAACCGACTGTCGACACGCACTCCCCCCAACGCAAACAGGAGTGAGACGTTAACTGGTTTATATATACAGACTGGTGCGTTTCTTCATCATCATTTCTGCGCGGTGCGCTCGAGTACCCAAAAATCCGCACGCCGTCCTCGGCCCATCTCCATCAGCAGACACTCCAACGGCAAAAAACGAACCACCCACCAGGAAACACCAAGCGAGAAAACGGGGAAACGAAATCAGGCAAACGAAAAGAAAACAGGGAGGGGTAATGCGAAGCGAGGGCGCGGTGGTGGAAGTCACGTCGTCCTAGGCCCGTTCATCTTGCAGCGATCGTGGTCATTCGAAGCGTTCGCAGGTCAGTGACGCGTGCCGTGCGCGTCCATCGAGGGCCATCAAGGCAAGGTAGGCGGCGGGGGGCTAGCTGCTCCCGGCGGCGGGCGCGGAAGTATTGCCGCTTTTGAGCACGAGAATGTGCTCCTGGAACTTTTTGCGGGATGCTTGCGTCCACGGGAACGACAAGACCCTACAGCGACGAAGGGGGGATAGGGGGAAAACGAAGCCAAGACCAACGATCAGTACCCACGGCGCCTTCGAACCCAAAAAACACGGACGGATCCACCGCGAGCCCGCGCGCCGCTCGCCGCGTGCCGCTCGCCGTCTAGCAACAATGGAGGAAACCACGCAGCCAGAAAACTCGAGAGAGCGCGCAGCCGCAGTTGGAGTAGAAGTCGCACGAAGAAGGGGGTCTTACTGTTTCCACGCCTTGGTGCAGCGAACGTCGAGTTGCAGCGCGCGTAAAAAGGCCATGGTCGTGCCGATCGTTGCCTGTTCAGAGCGCGAGTGCTGGTACCATGCCGACGCCGCAACGAGCTGCAGCCATGCACTGCTGGATGCCCAGGTCGAGAGAAGTCGGTCAAAAATGGCGTCAACAGTGGGCGACGGAACGTAGTGAACGATTGCGGTCAGCAGCCAGAAACCAAACGCGAGATCCTACGAGCGGGGACGGGCATGAGCCTGGCAGCGTGAACGTAGCGAGTCGGAGGCTCGAGCGAGCGATGAAGCAAAACGTCACTTGAATCGGCGACAACTGCGACTCGGTATGCGCGACGAGGTTCGGGTACGGGTGCGGCGTCTCCGTTGGCACGTTGTTGAGCGCGAGCAGCGCGAATCGCGCGAGCTTGGTCGAGTGGTCCTCGACGAGACAAGCTAAGAAACTGCAGGGCCACAGAATCGTCAGCCAAGAGTGCCGTCCTTGCGCAAGTTGACCAAAATGGGCGCAACATACTCGCGCCAAATCCATGTCTTGTCGGCACCGCCGAGCAACGCTTCCTCAAAGCACCGCGCCGAGGACATGTCGCCATCGCCGGCCGCATCCTTGGGCAGGACGCTCAAGAGCAGCGCGTAGTTGGCCCACAGGAACGTGTACATTTTGCCGGTCGGTGGCACGCGCTCCTTGATGACCATTTGCGACGGGACCGAGTAGGCGAGGCCGAGACAGTGCCGGTAGAGCTCGAGCGCCATGGCGAGGTCGTCCATCGACATTTGCGCGAGCTAGGAATGCAGGTGGTTGACCGTCAGCGTTTAAAGGCTATGAGCGAACTCAACCTGTGCCGCTCCATCCCCCGTGGAATGCGCGCTCCTATTCTGCCCGCTTCAAAGAAGAAAAAGAAGAGAAAAATCGCACCACCGAGAACCCCTCATATGACCCGCGAATCGCATTCACGAGCGCAAGCACGAACCCTGGCTGATCCCCGGCCACCGCGCGCTGATGCGCGACCATATTCCAAAACGCGTGGTCGCCCGGCTCCGGCGCGCTCATTGCCGTCCACCGGTCCGGTTCTGTCCCCGACGTCCACCGCCCTTCCGTGACCGTGCCGAGCATCCACGGGTGCGCGGGCACGGCAAACGCATCAATGGGCAGTTTCGCCGCGTACTGCGCGCTGGCCTCGTCACTGATCTCGAGCCCCATGAGCCCGTGCAGTGCGCGCGACATGACGGCAATTTCCACGACACTCGGTTGCTTGGAACTGCCGGCCAAGTCCTTGGCCATGGCGACCCACTCGACAAACAGGGCGCGCGCCGAGGTCACGGCGGCAAGGTGCCGGTCGGCGTCGAGCTTGTAGGGCCGCAGCGTGAACGGCTGCTTGCGGACAATGTAGGCATGCGCGCCCTCGTAGAACAGCGGCGAGTGCCGCACGGGTCGGGCCGAGACGTCAATTCCTTCATATTGCGGCAAGTGACCAAAGACCTTGATGTATAGCAGGACGAGCCAGGCGATGGCGAGGTCGCGCTTCGACATGATCGCAAACGCGACGGTCATGGTGAGCGAGTGCGTGATGGTAATCGGCGCATCGACGGGCGTCGCCTCGGTCTGCGTGAACACTTGGCCGTCAATAATCTGCTCCGGCTGCTGCGCTGTGAGCACATCGTGCAAGAGGTCAGCGGCCGCGTGCGCGCCCATGGCGCGCTGCACGAGGTAGGCAATCATGACGAGCGCGTCGAGGAATGGCTCCGAGTACGGTAACTGGTCGTCGTTCGACTCGACGGGCGAGTACGGCACGCGCCGGTGCCAGCACGCGACGAGGTGCTTGAACAGGCGCAGGTAGAGAGTGACGCGCTTATCCTCGACAGGCTCCCACTGCGCGTACATCCACCAGACGGACCAGTGCGTGGGCAAGTGCTTGACAGCCTGCTCAAACGTTTCGCGCACGTGCTCGACGCTCTCCTTGCGCAGCAGTAAGTCGAGGTAAATGGGCCAAAGGTCGTAGGAAGTCGGGTTCTCCTGCAACCCGCGCTGCAAGATGCTGAGCGTGCGGTGGTACTGCTTGTTGGCCGCGCTGTGCAGCGCGTCCTCGTTCGCATGCGGCGGCAGTGTCGACATGGCATAGTCAAGCCACAGCTCCACATTGTGCGGGTGCGCCTTGAGCTGGTCCTCGTACTCGGCCTCGTCGAGAATGTAAGACCAGTACCGCGGCGGCAGCCGGCCGAGCGTTGACTGCAAGTGTTGGTCGAGCCCCTGCGTCATGACTGGAAGCAACGGTTGTAAAAACGGTGCGGCGTGTTTTGGGTTCGTCGGCTCGGGAATGTCGAGCACCTCGACCGACTCTTGGCAACGCTGCGCGACGGCGTAAACAATCTCGGCGTCAGTCGTGCACGCGGCAACGGCCGTGCGCAAGTCGGCAATCAGCGTGGCCGGGTCGTAGGCGCGCACCGTGGCCAGACGAATCTTCTTGCCGAGCCACTCTTCGGGCGCGTCGAGTTCGCGGAAGTGCGTGTAGGGGCACGCGCCGTCGTTGCACGCGCCGCCCGACGACTCGAACGGGCACAGCGTCACGTCCGTCATGGGTGTCGCGGGTGCTGCGGGAGTGCCGTTGGTCGCTGCGTCGGCCGAGTTCGAATGCGGTACGCCGTTCACATCGCGCCGCGAGTCGGCGCCAGCCGACAAGAGCGCGGCCAGACTGGGCGGCGGGTCGTACGGCTTGAACGCCATTTGCTGCGCGAGCTCTTCCCACGGCTGCGCGGCGACCGCATCAACGCCACGTTCTGGTTTGACGTCGTGCAAAACGCCGTCGAGAACAGCCGCAGCTGCGCCAGTACCAATCTGGGCCGACTGGAACGCCGTGCCGTCGTTATCCAACACGGGCCGGAGCGACCAATGCTGCCCGCACTTCTGCTCAAGCTTGGAGCGCGTCATCATGTCGGACGGCACGACCCACCGGCCATCGATCCACTCCATCTTTTCGAGCCTCGGGTCGACGGGGGCGGCAATCTTCGGCACGGGCCGCACGGCGCGGTCGGTCGCGAGCTTGGCGGCAAGCTGGCTAAGCACAGTCTCGAGTTTCGCCGCGAGCGCCGGCGGCTTGGGTTTCAGCAATGCCTCGCGCTCCTGCACGAGCTGCTTGTACTTTTGCAGCAACCGTTCGCGCTCCTCGATTTTCTGCCGTTTCGCGAGTACGCGCTCCTCGTCGGCTTTACGCAACACGGCGACCTTGGCCTTGATCTCGTCGGCCTTCTTGGTCTGCTGCTGCCGCTTGAGCGTGAGCGCCATGGTCTGGCGCAGCGACTCGGTCTGCTTTTGCTGCGTCGCCTCGAGCCGCGCCTTGGCTTCCTCGAATTGTGCCTTGTGCAGCTTCATGGTCTCGGCGAGTTCGCGGTTCTGCTGGTGCAGGTCCGACAGCAACTTGGTGAGGTCGGCCGCGGCAGCTTCCTCGGCAGCGAGATCTTTGGTCAGCTGCTCGAGTTCGTGCGCGGGCGAGTCGTCGGCCTTGCGCTTGGTCGCCTCGCGCATAATCACGTCGCCGTCGGCAGCCGTTGCCGGTGCTGCGACGGCGGCCGGGCGGTCGTCCACGACCTCCCCCTCTTCCATGGCCGCATCCTCGTCACCGTCTTCCTGTACGGCCGTTGTCGGCGTTGCCGCTGCCGATGCTGTCGGTGCCGGCGACTCCACTGCGGCGCCCGCCAGAGTCCGCCCATTCGGCACGGCCTTCGGCTTAATCAATCCGGCCTCCTCCTCGATTTTGCGCAGCCGATTCACATGCGCCTCGTCCTCTTCCGTGTCACTCACATCCAGGACCAGGCTCAAAACCGTCGGCTGCGGCGCCGAATACGACGCGGCGCGGCGCGGCGCGTCTGTCACCGACGAGAACGACGAAACGCTCGACGCGCGCGTCACACCCGATCCGGACGGCACGGTCGGCGCCGCGGCGGTGGGTGGTGGTGGTGGAGTCGGCACCTGCATGGCCGCGGGCGACGACATGTACCGCGTGGGCGCGCGGTCGGCGGCGTGCGCCATCATGTGTTGCGCGACGTGCGTCGCGTAAGAGGGAGGCGCTTGCGGGTAGTCGGCGTGCGGGTACGGCGCCAGCAGCGACACGTGGTTCATGATGATGCGCGCGGGTTGAGCGGGCGGTTCAGGTGCGGCGGGCGCAGGCGCGACCGGTGGAGGCGGGGACTGGACCGACGACGGGGCGCGCGCTGCTGCGGGAGCCACCACCGGGTCAACGGACTTCGCGGGCGCCGGGACGGGATGGTTCGGTCCCACTGCCGCCGCCGCGACGGGCGTTATCGGCACGGCAGCGGCGGCGTGGTGGTGCGCCTGGACCATGGCGTTGACCCCCGTCGGTAAATTGGCCGTGGTCGGCGCGGGCACTTCCACGGGCAATTGCGACCGCTGCATCGACATGGAAAGTTGTTCCTTGAGGTAGGTCTCGAGTTCCGGGAGGCGCGCGGCTAGGTCGAGGTTGTTGGTGATGACGCGCAAAACGGTATCGGGCGAGACCTTGGCGCAGATTTGGCTGATGGGGATTTGCCGCTCGAGCAGGGCCTTGACGACCGAGTCCACGTCGACGGCCGGGCGCGGTGCGAGCGCGGGGGCGGCGGCGACAGCGGCAGGTTTGGCGGGCAGCGGGGTCGGCGCGAGTTGCTGCGGGGGCTGCGACGGAGCCACGGGCGTCTGGAAGTGGGCGCCCGGCGCCGGCTGGTAGACTAGATTGACCGGAGCGTCGCGCGAAAGGTGAGCAGGTGCGGGGCGGGAAGGAAACGCGCGGGAAGGATGGATTGGAGCGTACTCGGAGCGGCGACCATTTGCTGAGCAGCGACTTGCGGCACGTAGTTGGCCGTGCGCGGCTGCTGTGCGACGAACTGCGCGGGCATAGCGACCTGGTACCCGTACCCGGCTCCGGCGGCGGTATAGTAGCCTGGGTACTGCTGCTGCTGGTGCTGCTGGTTCTGCTGATGTTGAAGCTGGTGCTGCTGTTGAAGCTGCGCTTGTTGCTGCTGCTGCTGCAGGGCCGCGGCGTTGCCGATCAGCGGCACCTGCGCAATCTGGCGGGTGGGCGGGAGCAGCGGCGGCAGGCGGCCGTTCGGGTCCTGGTTGCTTTGGCCGTATCCGCCGGGCATCATGGCGATGCGCGAGCGTCAACGCAGCAAGGGCCGGATTCGAGCGGCGACGGGGGCAAAACGGGTCGGCGGGGCGATTGCGGGTACTTGGCGGCAGTGGCCAGGTCGCAGACGCGAGCTGGGTGGGTCGGCAGCGTCGGCAAAGTCGATCGCGATGCAAGGCAAGTCGAGCTCGCGGTGGAGGTGGCCGAGGAGCGTCCCTGCCATTCAGAGTGAGCGGCACGCGGACCCACGTGGCAGTGAGCCACTGCCCTGTCTGGTCGGTGTGGCGCACGTGGCGCGCGCGCCGCCAGCGCCAATGCTGCCAGTTTCCGTAGGCGGCAACGTGCCGGCCTTTGCACTGTCCACATGGGCCCACGAAGAACAACCTCGAAGCCTCGCCACCTGCCACTGTTCTGGCTTGACGTTGCGCAGGTCGGGACCGGTCGTCGTCTTGCTCGGCGTCGGCACCGCTTGCAACCGCGTCGTCGACACCGTCCTCGAGCCCGCAAGCACGACACGTGAGTGCAGCAACTGCCCGCATTCTACCCGAGCCAGCGCGGCTTCCGCGTCGCCGCCAAGTCTGGCCCACAGCGCGCCGAAATTCACGTCGACGCCACCGAGGAGCGTGCCAAACGCCGACGTCGACCAACGCGCCTGCCTGCCTCCGTCGAATCAGATCTTTTTCCCAACCCCACCATGACCGCCACGCAAGCGCGCGACGCCCAAGTCGGCCCGCCCACGACGGCCGCCGCAGCTCCCGCAACACTGACCACCACGCCCACCGGCGCTGTGCCCGCGCCAGCACCCGTCCACGGCGTTGCAATGGCGCCTCCACCCGTGCCGCCCATGGGCTATGTCCCTGGTTACCCATACCCCATCTACCCGCTCGCCGCGCCGCCGCCAGGCACTCCCTACGCGCTCTATCCGGTCCCGACTGGTGCCCCGCCCGGCGCCTACTTGGCCGGCGCGCAGGCCATGGGTTACCTGCCACCGCCACCACCCCCAGGAGGAGTGCCGGCGGTGGGTGCGTCGGCGCCGTTCCCGCACGACCTGGTCGCCGTCAGCCTGCAGCCGTCGAAGAAGACGCGCGTCTCGCAGGCGTGCACGACGTGCCGCCGCCGCAAGATCAAGTGCTCGGGTGGGTTCCCGTGCCAACATTGCGCTGAATTTGGCCTTGAATGTGCCTACGCGGTCCCGCAAAAGCGCGGGCCGAAAGCGACGGCTGCGACGCCCGTGCCAGAGTCGAGTGCCACGTCGCCACCTGTCTCGCTGCCGTCGTCGCAGTCGGCGACTCCGCCGTCGTCGAACACGCCGCAGCGGCAGAATTCGAGCGATGCGCTGTCGACGTCACCCCCCTCGAATAATGCCGTACAAGAAGCAGCAGCGGCAGCGGCAGCAAGCGCGGCCGTGGCGCCAAACCGCGCATCCGCGTCGCCAGCCAGCAACGATCGCACACTCTCGCCGACGAGCCCCGTCACGTCGCTCTTCAACCGGCTCGATCAGACACCCACGTCCTCGGCCACTGCCCTGAACCCGGCGTTCACGGCGTCCGTGACCAAGCCGAGCACGCAGCAGGACATTGTCGACATTGCCAACAACCTGACGCTGCTCGTGACACTCGATGCCGAGGGCAACCCGCGCGGGTTCACCAACTACGGCAACTCGACGGGCATGCACCTGCTCCGCGGCCTGCCCGCTAACGCCAACCTCGACGGCGCCAACGTCTACTTCAGCCAAATCGCGCACCACCGGTTGACCATGGCCGAAATGCTGCGGCACCGCGTCTGGTTCCCGCGGTACGAATTGCTCGACCTCTTGATCCACCTCTACTTTGAGCGCGTGCACCACTGGTTCCCCATGGTGAACCGGCGCCAAATCGAAGCGTCGGTCGAGTACATCAAGAACACGCTGTACCCGCCCGCGTCGGTCCCGCTGCGCACCACGTCGCACCTGCACCAGCACCTGCTCTTCATTTACGCCGTGTGCGCGCTCCCGTGCGCGCTCTACGAGCAGGAACTGAAGATGCGGCTGCGCGTGCCGTACTCGCGACTGCTCGCGTCGCACGCGAAAAAGCTGATTCTCGACCTCTATTCGGCGCCGGCGCACCACTTGACGGACGTGCAGGCGACGCTGCTCTTGTCGCTCTATGATACGGGGATTCCGTCGGGGAACACGTGGCTGTGCGCGGGACTCGCGTTCCGGCTGGCGCTGTCGCTCGGGCTCAATTTGGACCCACGATCGCAACCCGCGATCCCAACGGGGCGGGGGCCGACGCCAACGCCGTCGCTGATGCCGGGGATGGGTCGCGAGGTGAGCCCGGACGTGCTCAAGCTGGCCAATTGCGCGCCCAATATCCCGAGTCGCATGATTACGAACACGGTCGTGTTCACGCTCGATCGCCTCTCGGCTGCGTCGGCTGGTCGGCCCATCATGGGTGCGCTGCTGCTCATTTTCTGCTCAATGTCGACTTTGATTCCGAGTCTGATCCCCATTCTTTGCTCTTTCAGTTCAAGAGGAGGACGTGGTCCTGGACATCGACACGATTATGGACACCGAGGAAAACCGGACCAAGTACCCTGACGAGGCGCACATGCTCCTCCCACAGTCCAGTTTCTGGCCCTACTTTGTGCGCTGGGGCGAGATTAACGGGAGGATTCTGCGTGCAGTGAACAGCTTCCGGTACCGGCGACAACAATTGCCACTCGCCCTGCTGCCGGAACTCCACGCGTCGCTCACACAATTCCGTGCCTCGATCCCGCCGCACCTCGTCTTCGATACCAAGGCCTTCCCACCCGCGCACACGGGGTTACCCGTCCCGCAACACGCGCTGGAGTCGGCAGTGCTCATGTTCGGGTACTACTCGTCGATCGTCTACGTCTACCGTCCCCTCGTGACCATGGTCATCACGACCAACCTGCACTTCGCCGGGCAGCAGCCGGGCGGCGCCGAGACGCCGAGCTTGCTCGCCGACGACTCGTTCATGCGCGCGCGCGCGCACTTGCGCCCGATCGTGCAGCGCGGGGTCGACGACGAGGACGCGGCGGCCGCCGCATCCAACCCGCCGCCTCCCGTCTGCCCGCTCGCCGCGTTCCGCGCTGTCGAGGCCATGGCACAGGGATTGGTCCCGCCGCCGACGCCAGAACTGCGGCTCAAGAACGGGTACCCGGTCCCGCCGCTGTTCTCGCAGTACGTGGCGATCATGGAAATGGCGATTCAGAGTATTACCCAGATCTTTGTCGCCATCAAGCACCGGATGCATCTGTTCTTCTCGACAATGTTGCACCAGCTCGGATCAACCATTTCGGCCGGACGAGCGATCGTCGCGGGCGGCGGGAACGTTCTGCTCGTGCGGTCGTGTTTGCGGGAACTCGTCGTCGTGCTCGCTGATATCTCACAGACTGCACCGATGGCGCTGCACACGTACCACCTGTGCCGCGTGCAGCTCGCGCAACTCGACGTGATTGTCGCACAGGAGGCGCCGCATCTCGCGCACGACGGGTGGCACCTCGAGCTTCCACCAGGGGTCACGCCCAATGTGCTCGACCCAGAGTACGAGGCCCGGCGGCAGGCGGATGCCGATGCGCATCGCGCGGATATGCTCGAGGACACGCACTTGTATGCGCGCGAAGTGCCGGAACTGACCGACATGTACCTGGCCCTGCATGAGGCCGCAAAGTTGCGCGCGGCCGCAATGAATGGCGAAGGCGCGGCGTCGGCGCGCGCGGATCGGGACTACCCGTCGTTCCGCGCGTCGGCGACACCGAGCGCTGCCATAGCCGCAGCGGCAGCGGCCGCAGCGGAGAGGGCAGGCACGCCGGCACGGCCGTTGCCGCACCAGTTCCCGCTGCCGGCGCACGTGCGGCATACGGTGCCGCCGGGAACCGCGTCGCCCGCACCTGCTAGCGCGTCACCCGCGCCGGCTCCACCTGTGGCTACCACCACCGCAGCGCCCGGTTCGCACGAATTCCCGTCGTCGGTGCTGGGCGTCGATGTTTCTTTGCTCGCAGCACCTGGCGAGACGCCCGGATTGTCGGTCGACGCGCTTACGGAACTGTTGCGCGAAGTGGACCCACCGGAACAGCCGCCCGCGCCTGCCACGGACGTCGGTGTGGGGCTTGACGCAATGGACGTGGTCCCGCCAGTCGACGATATGATGCTGCCCGAGTTTCCGGGAACGTTTATCGAGTGGGCGATGCAGTGTTTGCCGGACGGGTTTGATTTGTCGGCGTTTGCGGATTCGAATGACGAGCATTAGTTGGAGATTTTGGTTTTGGTTGTTTTTCGTTTCATTGCCGTTTCATTTTGATTGGGAGGGGGAAGGGGGTATTGTAGACTTGACAGAAAGGAAAGAAATACACACGAGCGCTGTTACAATGTTCTCCTCGCTCTAATTGGCCTCCATCGTCGCCGAGGCAGCCTTGGCGGCCTCGACCGACTTGCGCGCGCGTTTCCGCGCGGCCTTGCTCATCCCGGGCGCCGTCGCGGGCGTTGCTGCGGCAGCTGCTGGCTCGTCGAGCGCCTCGGCGGCTGTGCGCTTCTTCGACTCGTCTTGTTGCTGCTGCTTCTGGGCCTGCAGCTGCTTCTGCTTGCCCTTCTTGGCCGGCGCGCTTGCAGATGCGGGCACATCGACCTCCATCGTGTCGGCCTTCTTTGGTGTAGCCTCCTTGGCCTTTGCGGCTTCCTTGGCGATTTCCTTGGCGGCCTTTTCCGCGGCCCACTTGGCGGCAACCTCGGGCTTGAGGCCGTTGTTGTCGAAGGCTTCGTCCTCAGGCACCTTGGTCGGGTCGAGGCCCGCGAGCTTCATCTTGACGGCCATTTCTGAAGGAACGAGATCAGCAACGAGTCGAACAAACAGTCTACCAAGTGACAGCAGCGTACCAAACAGGTAGTCGTAGCACTCGGTCATGGTCTTGGCCTTTTCCCACGTCTCGCCCCAGACGTAGACGCCGTGGCGGCGCACGAGAACGGCATTGGCGTCCGGGTACTCGAGCAGCGCCTAGTCAAGCAGAACCAATCAGCCCACGAGATAACCCGCACCGATTGCTCCCCAGTTCCAAACGCACCTGCTCCATGCGCTCCTGCAAGTCCTCCTCCTCAGGCGTATTCTCAATAATCGGCACCACCAAGCGCGAATAATACTTCAAGTTCTCCTTGGTCGAACCGACCCGAATCCCCTTGATCATTTCCATGTGCGTAATCACAAACTCCTTGCCCGGGTACAAGAGCGTCGCCATGACCGCATTCTGCGAATGCGTGTGAATACAGGCCGCCGCATCGCGCAAATCATAGGCCGTGAAAAACAGCGGCGTGCACTGCGACTGCTTGAGTGCGCACCCGCGCGCGCCCGACGGGGCCACCACGACGTTCTTGGAGGTACGGTCGAGAACGAACATGTCATCAGGCCGCATGCGTTCCTTTTGCACGCCTGAGGGCGCAATGTAGACATTGTCGCCCTCGCGGATCGAGATCCCGCCGCCCGTGCCAGTCACCCAGCCGAGGTGGTAGAATTGCTTGCAGAGCGCCGGGATCAGCTGGCGCGCGGATTCGGCATCGTCGGCGTCGTCGGTATCGTCAGCATCGGCGGTCGGGGCAGCGGGAGCGATCGCGGTCACAGGCGAGCCAGGGGCCGGAGTCGTGATCGGCGTCGGGAGCGGTTTGCCTGAGCGCGCGGGCTTCTTCGCGGCGGCGGCGGCGGCGGCGGCGGGTTTATCGGGCATGGTTGCGGGTGCCGATGCCGATGGTACGGGTGCGGATGCAGTCGGTGCGGTCGGCGGGGGCGTCGGGTTCTCTTGCTGGTCTTGCAGCAGGTGGTGCAGCTCCTTCTCGAGCTGCTTCTGCGGCTGCTGCTTGGGCTTCTTGCTCTTGGCCATGGTCGATGCTGTGGGGGTTCGGCCGCGTTGTTGGTTGGCTGTTGTCAGGGGTTCCTGCCGTTGCACCGACGATGGTGGTGCGGTGCGGCACCAACGCGACTGGCTCCATGTGTTTGGCCACGGGATGCGTTGCTGTGAGCCGCCGACTGTTGTCCCTTCCATTGCCCCTCCATGACCAAAATGAAATCCACGATCACCTTCAGCATCAACAACCACCAGCGCAACCAATGTTCCTCGTCCCGCGACTTCCAGCAAGGACACGCGCCCTGCATGCGGCCGCGACCACGGCAACCGCATCCTCTGCAAGCTTCCGCCATGCGCTCCGACAACGCCGGCACCTCGCGACCATTTCCGGCCCCAACGTCGTGACCAAATCCACGCGGCACACGCACTACGACGTGGTTGTCGTTGGCGGCGGGCACGCCGGATGCGAGGCCGCGGCCGCAGCCGCACGCGTCGGTGCACGCACCTTGCTCCTCACGCAAAAGCTCGCAACCATTGGCGAATTATCATGCAATCCGGCATTTGGCGGCGTCGGCAAGGGCGTGATTGTACGCGAGGTGGATGCGCTCGATGGGTTGTGTGGCCGCGTCGCGGATATGGCCGGGATTCAGTTTCGCGTGTTGAATCGGCGCAAGGGGCCGGCAGTTTGGGTGCGTTTTGGGGACGGAGGAGAGGGTGGAGAGTGGTGTGGGGGGGGGGGGGGGGGGGGCTGATGGAATGGTTTTGTAGGGGCCGCGCGCGCAAGTCGATCGCGACTTGTATCGCGAGAACATGCAGCAGCTGGTCTTCCATTACCCGAATTTGGCGGTCATGGAAGGGTCCGTCGAGGACTTGGTTCTGGACCGCGAACTCGTGCAGGCGCCGGCGTCGCCGGCTTCGAGCGGGACGGTTCGTGGGGTCAAGCTGGGTGCGTTTCCTTTATGTCAAGTGGTCAATTTTCTCGAATCAAAAGTCCTAACCGCCTCCACCCTGTTTGAATAGCCGACGGCGACGTGATCCCGACCTCGCGCGTCGTCTTGACGACCGGCACCTTCTTGGGCGGCGAGATCCACATTGGCATGGAAACGTACCCGGCAGGCCGGATGGGCGATGCACCGTCGATTGGCCTGTCCGACACGTTGCGCCACGCCGGGTTCCAGCTGGGCCGGCTCAAGACGGGCACGCCCGCACGTCTGAGCCGCAAGACGATCGACTGGTCGAACATGATCCCGCAGGAGGGCGAAAACCCGCCGACGCCGTTTTCGTATTTACACGATTCGGTCCCATACGCGGTACGCCCTATGATCTCCAAGCTGGTCGAAAACGGACGGATGATAATGACAATTTGATGCTCTCGCAATCCAGGACAACCAAATCCTTTGCTACCAGACGCATACGACCTCGTCCACGCATGACCTGATCCGCGCCAACCTGCACCGCACCTTCCACATTCGCGAAACCGTCAAGGGCCCGCGGTACTGCCCCTCGATCGAAGCCAAGATCCTGCGCTTCTCCACCAAGGAGCGGCACGTCATTTGGCTCGAGCCCGAGGGCCTCACGACCGACTCGATCTACCCAAACGGCATCTCCAACTCGCTCCCCGTCGACCTGCAGCTGCAAATGCTCCGCACGATTCCCGGACTCGAAAACGTCGAAATGTTGCGTCCCGCGTACGGCGTCGAGTACGACCATATTGACCCGCGCGAATTACGCGAGACGCTCGAAACGCGCCGCGTGCGTGGATTGTTCCTGGCCGGGCAGATTAACGGGACGACCGGGTACGAAGAGGCCGCGGGCCAGGGACTCGTGGCGGGCGCGAACGCGGCGCTCACGCTTTCCGGTGACAACGCCGATACGCTGGTCCTGGGCCGCGGCGACGCGTACATTGGCGTGCTCGTCGACGATTTGACGTCCAAGGGCGTGACGGAACCCTATCGCGTGTTCACGTCGCGGTCCGAGTACCGCCTCTTGCTTCGCAGCGATAACGCCGACGCGCGCCTGACTCGCCGCGGGTACGCACTCGGCCTCGTCTCGCGCGCGCGGTACGACCAAGTGGTCGAGTTCGACGCCCGCGTCGACGGCGCGCGGACCGCGCTCGAGTCGGACCGCCGCAGTCCCGAACGGTGGCGCGAAGCCGGAATCACGACCAAGATGGATGGCGTCGTGCGGTCGGCGTGGACGGTTTTGGGGTACCCGGGCGTCACGCTCGACCAAGTGATCCGCGTCGTTCGTGGTTATCTGCGTAATGTGCCGCCGGCAGTGCGCGCACGGGTCGAGACCGAGGCCATGTACGCGGCGTACGTTGTGCACCAGGCGCGTGAAGTCGCGCAGTACCAGAAGGAAAAGCATCGTGCGATTCCCGAGGATATCGATTATTTGAGCTTGCACCCGCTTGCGCTCGAGGAGCGGGAGAGGTTGCATCGCGCGCGGCCGACGAATGTGCACCAGTTGAAGAGTATGGAGGGGATCACGCCGGCCGCGATCATGACGGTGCTCAAGCATTTGGCTAGTGTCAGTGCCGCGGCGAAAAGGCAGGCGAGGAGCGAGGAGGTGGCCGCTGCGCGGGCAAGAAACGCGCCGAATGGGCCGGGCGCGGCGACGGGGTCGGTGGAGGACGAGGTAAGGGCATGATGGGGTCGAAACGGGGTGGAGAGGGTAATGCACGCGAATTGCAAGCGGGCCGCGTGGGCTTGAGCTGAGAGAGTGGTGATCATGATGTATTATGGAGCACGCAGGTCGCGACAGCCGACCATGTTCGACCGCAAGCACCTCCATCACACACACATTGCTCTCGGCATCCTGGTCGACGGGCGCATGGCCTGGTCGGCGGGTCGTTGCCATTTTGTTGCAGATGCGTCTGACGCTGTGTGACGTTCCCCGCCACGGATAACGTTTGCGAGGGTGGCGTCGAGCCGCGCCAGCCGCGTCGCTGATCAGCAGCAAAGTCGGGACTCGCCGGACTGGTCGCGCGAGTGGTTGGTTGCACAAGGCTCTCCCACTCTCCTTCCTCTCTCGCTCCAGCTCCTTGCACCTCCCATCCTCTTGCTCCCCGACCACTTTCGTCAACACCGGATCGTCGAGTACCACGAGCACGTCAAGCTGCTGCACCAGCATCTCCACCCGACCATGTCGTCGCCAAGTCCCGCGCCGGCCATCCCGACCGCGGCGACCCCACGCCGACGTTCACCGCGGCACCATCGTCGCCGGCAGCCGTCCGACCCGACTGCGATGCTCAGCTCGTCGTTGAACGCCGCGGCCGCGTCACCCTCGGGCGGCTACGGGTCGCTGCCGAGCAACACATCGTCGCTGGGGCCATCGACGCCCGTACGTGGCACGCGACTCGCGCGACTGCACTCGTCACCAAGCATCGTCCCCGACGACCTGCCGCAGGGCCGCAGCTACGTCTCCATGTCGTCGTCAGCGCGTTCTCCTCCCGCCGGTGACGCCATCGACGAATTGGCGCTGCTTGGATCGTCGGTCACGTCCACGGCGAGCGTGCGTCGCACGTCTCACCAGCTCGCGGCACTCGCAAGCCCCGCGCGCCCAACGGCCGCCGTGCGCAACAGCCCGCTTGCGGCAGTTGCCGTGATTGCGGATGCGCAGGCCGTGCCGATCCCAGACGCTGTGTCCGCGTCGCTTGCGTCGACGGCGGGACCGTCGCTGTCGCGCCCGGGCACGCCCAAGACGTCGGCGCTCTCGGCGCTGTTGCATTTGCAGACGGATGGCGCGGATGTGCCGCCGGTGCCGCACATGCCCGCTCGAAAGGGCAGCAGCAGCAGCTCGAGTGCCGACGAAGAGGAGGTACCCGTGCACCACCACCACGACCGGCACGCGGTCATTGCCGACCACGAGGTGGCTGCTGTCGCCGAGCGCCGTGCGAGCCGCTCGTCGAACATTCCCGCAGCCGACCACACGGCCGGCCGCGACGTGACCGCGACCCCCGCCACGGAAGAGACGCCGCTTCTCGGGCGCACGGGCTTTTTCCCGGACCATACGGCCAATACCGAAGCGACATCCACGATTCCGTGGCACCGGCGTGGTTCCGTGCTCGCTGACACGCAGGCGGCGGTGCTGCACCTGGCCTCGACGCTTCCCGCGGTCATGCTCGGTCTGCTGCTCAACTTGCTCGACGCCATGTCGTTTGGCTGGATCGTGTTCCCCGTTACGGACCCGCTGTTTGCCAATTCGGGCACCGATGGGATTGCCATGTTCATGGTCTCGACGATTATTGCGCAGTTGACGTTCACGTCGACGTCCACGTTCAAGTGTGGTGTCGGGTCGATGATCATCGAAATCATTCCGTTTATGCATTCGAGTGCGTTGTTCTCTGTTGCTTTGCGTTACCGGAATCGTATGTGTGAGTGCTGACTCTGGTCGTTGTGTGTGTAGTGGTAAATTCGCTCGCGTCACTCCTGACCACCCAATCTTCACCAAGATAGACCTGTCCCTGACTTTTTGTTCCGATGATAGGCTCGTGCCGTCGTGGCTCAAGCGGGTATCACGGGCAACGACCCGGCCGACCTCGACCGCGTCATGCCGACGATCATGGCCGCATTCGCGCTCTCGACTATCATGACCGCGATTGCCTTCTTTGCGCTCGGTGCATTCCGTCTCGGCAACATGATTGGGTACTTCCCGCGGCACATTCTCGTCGGTTCCATTGGCGGCGTGGGCTACTTTTTGCTGCAGACCGGGATCGAAGTCACGGCGCGCGTACACGTTGAGTGGAACGCGGAGGGCGCTGCCGAAGTCTTTGCGCCGCTCGCGATGGCGCAGTGGGGGACGGCGTTGGCGCTCGCACTCGTGTTGCGCTTGGCGCTGTTGCTGCGGGTCGACCGACTACTCCTCGGTCCGTCGCCGTCGCGCCGGTCCCTGTTCGTGCCGTGCTTCTTCATGATGATTCCGTTCGCGTTCTGGCTTGTGCTGTACCTGTTTAGCATCGACGTGGAAACGGCGCGCGAACATGGGTGGTTGTTCAACATGGCCGCGTCGGGCGACCAGCCGTTCTACGCTTATTTCCGGCACGTTCGTTGGGGCGCCGTACGCTGGGATTGGCTCCCCGCGCTCGTTCCGACGATGCTCTCGCTCAGTTTCTTCTCGATTTTGCACGTGCCGATCAACGTGCCGGCGTTGGCCGTTTCGACACGGTCGGGTGTCTCGGTCAACCGCGAACTCGCCAACCACGGACTCGCCAACCTCCTTTCTGCGGCAGGAGGTAGCGTCCAGTCGTATTTGGTTTATAGCACGTCGGTCATGTTCCATCGCTCCGGCGGGGACGCACGTGCGGCCGGTTATTTGCTCGCGATCGGCACGTTCGTCCTGTGGGCGGTCGGCGGCCCGATCATGCAAGCCGTTCCGGCCATCACCGTCGGCGCACTGATGATGCACCTGGGGTTCGACCTGCTTAAGGAAGCCGTCTGGGACCCGCTCGGCATGGTAACGATGCTCGAGTACGCGACCATCTGGCTGATCATCGTCTCGATGGCCGCGCTCGGGTTCACCGAAGGTGTCGGCGTCGGGATCGTCCTCGCGTGCATCTTTTTCGTGGCCACCTACGCGTCGCGCGCGCACACGGCGGTCCTCGCCAACGAACGTGCCGGGACTGCATGGGGCACGCCCGTGCGCCGAATGCCCGCGCAGCACCGCGCGCTTGCGCGGGTCACGCCGCACGCCGTGCGCACGCTCGAGTTGCAGGGGTTCTTGTTCTTTGCGTCGATCCACCACTTGACCAAACGCGTGCAAGAGATCATGGACCCGAACCGGCACGATGGGCCCAAGGCACGGAAAGCACGCGAGGCACAGCGCCGGCTGTTCTGGCCCGTGTACGTCGACCCGACGGCCGTACCGGACGAGCACGAGGGTGGGGATCACGGCGAGGGCGACGACCTGGACGTCGAGGTCGCGGGCGAGGACTTTGTCACAGGCGCTGCCGCCTCTGCAGCACTCGCGCGTCGGCCGCAGTTCCTGGTCCTCGATTTCGCGCGGTGCCAGGATATCGATTTCAGTGCAGGCGAGGCGTTTGTCAAGTTGCAGCGCCTGCTCGCCGCACGTCGTGTGACGCTCGTTCTCGCGGGGGTCGGTGGGACCCAGTCGACGGCGACGCAGGTCGCGGGCAGCAAAGTTGCAGAACACACGCACGGGCACGCGCACGTGGTCGCGAACGCCGGGAACGCGCATATCGCGCGCGCCTTGCAGCGTGCCGGCGTCTGGCCGACGGCGGCGGTGCACCGGCCGCGGCACGGCGCGGCCCCGCACCGAGCTTTGGTCGAGTCGGACCCGCAGCTTGTGTGCTGCACGACGGTCGCCGACGCGCTCGAGTATTGCGAGAACCGTTTGCTGCAGCACGTGCGTGTGGCCCCGCCCGCGGCCGCCGCGTCGGTCCTGGCCGCGTCCCGCCCGACGTCGGTGGTGTCGGAGGACTTTGATTGGACGGCCGGGTCGGAGATGGACCCGTGGCAGGCCGATCCGGATTTGGCCACACTCGCGACCATGGTGCTTGGCCACGTCGACGAGGCCGCGGGAGAATCGAGCGACGAGGATACGACAGCCGCTGCGCGCGGACGCAAGGATGGCCGTCCGTGGTCTCCCGCCGCTGGGAGCAGTGGTGGTGCGTCGGTTTGATGCGACGACCGCCGCGGACTTTGGCGCTCTTCCGTGCGCGCGTGTCCTGTGGCGACCGCGCGGCACTGTTCCAGCGTGTGCACCTGGCCGCGGGATGGTCCTATGGCGCGCGGGGCGATGCCGCGGATTTGGTCGCGTTTGTGTTACGCGGCGCGCTGTGTACCGCGCGGGTTCCCCCCGCGCCGGCGTCGCGATGCGATGTGGCCGCGGACGTGCCGCTTGCGCTGACGGCGGCGAATGCGGTGATGCCGTTGCCGCAGGGCGAGGATCCGGACCCGACGACGTACTTTTTGGAGGGGACGGTGGTTGGTGGACTCGATTTTGTTGCCGGCGATCGGCGCAAGACGGCGTGCTGGGTCGCGTTTGATGAGGATGATGAGGAGGACAGTGCAGAGAATGGGGACGAGACGAGCGCGGTGGTGTACCTCGTGTCGCGCGCGGCGCTGCAGGCGTTGCCCGTCGACCGCGTTGTGCATTTCTTCCGGATGGTGGTGCGTGCGTCGTGCCAGTGATCGTGTCGTTGAAGTTGGTGTTTGGTCGTTTGTGGTCATGACAGTTCGCGGAATGTTAAATTGAACCATTTTCGACAAAGATGCCTTCATTTGCCCCTGAATTCTTGTTGAGTTGCCGACTGCCAGCCGAGTCTCCCGGCTCGCGATGGCGTGCTCATGGCGTGCGATTGCGAACCAAGATCGCCACGGTGCGCGCGATGCGAGGAGAGCATGGCGCAAGCACGGCGTGGATGACCCGCCTCAGCAAGACTCTGCACGCGGTCACGGGGCGCTGCCGCGGGTCGACCTTTGCGAAAGCGCGGCCTGCCCGTCGCCCAGATGCTCCATCGCTGGTCGCTTCGCGGTCGACCCCGCACCGTCCACGCTGTGCCCCGCACAGTCCCTTTCGAACCAGGAAATGCATACCAATCCGCGGCCCACAAGCTCAACAGCGCCGGCGCGGTTGTATAAAGCCGTGCCGTGCCCGCCGCCGTGCCAAAGCAACATCCAGTCCAATCTTGCCAAGGACCCAATTCTCCATCCAAACCATGCCTTCCTCGGCCCTCACCGCTGCGCAACACCGCAAGAATCCCGCGAGCATCCGGCTCGCAACGCAAGCCGTCGCCGCCCCGCGCGACCCGTGCGACCCATACCGCGCATCGTCGACCCCACTCTACCAATCGGCCACGTTCCACGCGCTCGACGTTGTCCGCGGTTTTGCGACGGCGCCCGGCGCGACCGAGGCGTTCGACTATGCGCGATCCGGGAACCCGACGCGCCGCGTGCTCGAAAAACACATTCAACAACTGACGGGTGGCGCGTCCGTCGCTGCAGTGAATTCCGGCATGGCCGCGCTCGACGTGGTCGTGCGGCTGACGCGCCCTGGCGACCACGTCGTGACGGGCCTGGACCTGTACGGCGGCACGCACCGCCTCCTCGGTCTGCTGGCCGAGCACACGGGCGTCGTGATCCACCGCGTGGACACGGCCGATACCGCCGCCGTTGCGCGCGTGCTGAAGGCGTGCGCCGAGGGGACCTGCACGCACACCACCCTGCCGGCATCACCGGTATCCGCAGATCCCGACGCCGAGGATGCCAAGTCCGTCGCCGACGCTCTCGCGTGCGCGCGCGCTCTGCCCATGAATGACAACGCGCATCCGCGCAATCGATTGCGGCTCGTGTTGCTCGAGTCGCCGACTAACCCGCGCATGCACGTGGTCGATGTTCGCGCGGTCGCCAAGTGCGCGCACGCGCTGCACCCGCGCGCGCTTGTTGTGGTCGATAACACGATGCTGAGTCCCGTGCGTTGCCGCCCGCTGCTGCTCGACCGCGAGGACGCCGGGTTCCCGGACCAGGAAGCCGACGACGATGTTGACGACGAGGATAGCGACGACGAATCCGAGGCCGATGACGAAGAGGACCTCCCGCCGACCGACGAGCCCGCATGGGACCCGTACCACCCGTCCTCCGCCGCCGACCTCGAAATCCACTCGGGCACGAAGTTTCTGTCTGGTCACCACGACGCGACTGCCGGCGTCATCTGTTCGCGCACGCCCTCCCTCGGCGCGCAAATCGCGCGCCTCGTCAACGCGTTCGGGTGCGCACTCGCCCCCTTCGAATGCTTCCTCGTGGCCCGCGGCCTCAAGACGCTCGCGCTGCGCATGAACCAGGCCGAATCCTCGGCGCTCGCGCTCGCACGCACGCTCGCGTCGTGCCCGGGCGTGACCAAAGTGCACTATCCCGGCCTCGGCCAGGACGCACGGCAACGTGCGCGACTCGCCGCGCACGCGCCGGTCGGGCACGGCGGCGCCGTGCTCGCGTTTGAGACGGGAGATGTGACTGTGTCGGAGCGCGTGTGCACGGCGCTGAAGCGATTTGCGACGACAGTCTCGTTTGGGTGTGTCGATTCGTTGGTTTCGATGCCGTGCCGCATGTCGCACGCGTCGATTCCGCAGAGCGCGAGGCAAGCGGCGGCGTTGCCCGAAGATTTGATTCGCGTGAGTGTCGGGATCGAGGACACAAGGGATTTGGTGCGGGATGTGCGTCGCGCGTTGCGCAAGGCCGGGTTGTTTGAGGTCGCTGAGGTGCCTGAGGTGGTGCAGAGCAAGCAAGAGGAGGAGGTGAGCGATGAGGTGGATACGGATGAGGCCGACTGCGCGTCGGTATCGTCGCGCGATTCGTCGGAGACGCTGGTGCCGCTTGGCGACGAGGAGGTCGAGGAGGAGGAGAGTAAAGTGGAGGCAAGGAGGAGCGCGGGAGGTCACGAATTGGTCAAGCCGCTGTTGATCGCGCAGCCGCCACGCGTTTGTCCTGGCGCGGGGCGGCGTGAGCTGGCGCCAAGTATCGTGGAGGAGCTGCGCCCGAGTTATTGCGGTGCCTGAGTGGGCGAGAAATGAATACCTTTTGTTTGATCACCATTTTCACCACCGGTTGCAGGAATCGTGGCAGGAAATCGCACAGTTTGTGAAGACATGCAGCCGATGTTAGCGGCCGGAGCATGCGTTGGCAGATTTCTGATGTCGAATCCGGCTCGACTAAGGCGCGCGGGGAGTTGTTCGTGGGCAAGCAACGTCGGCATTCGCGCGCAACGATGATACGGCAGCCTGTATACGCGACTTGAACGCCGCCACGGCAGGCCAGCACGCGAGCGCCGGCCGCGAGGCCGACTGGAGGCCGACGCTACAAGACACGTCTCGCGTGGAAGCGCGGGACAGCAGTCGATTTGCACGTGCTTCTACATGCGCTGCACGCACCCGGATCTTGACGATTGAGCTCTGAGTCACCGGCTGCTTCCATGTCGTGTCGTTCAACCCAGTCCTTGCTGTTGGCGGCAATCATTTCGCGACTGCAAGCACCGCGCCATGGATCGCAGCACCAAGCGAAAGATTTCAGCAAGGAGCACCGGCGTGGATGGCGATAGCGACCAGGCTTCATCGCCGCCCAGCCCGAGCAAGCGGCCACGTGTGCAGCAAGACGACTTTGTCCCGGAGCCCGTCGACGATGGATCAGACGAGGAAGAAGACTGGGACGATGCGGCATGGGAGACCGTTGCGGTGCCCGTCGTGCCGCCCCAGGCTGCAGCCGCTGCTGGCCCAGCCGGGTTGGTAACGACGGGCGGGAGTGAAGGCCACGATGAGGATGACGACGAGGATATGGTGTGGGAGGACGTTCCTGTCGCCGCTCCGGCTCCCGACCAACAGAAAGAGCGCGATGACGGCGACGCGCCCGCGCCTGCCGCAGCAGTAACCGATTCATCTCAAGGGTTTGTAATTGCCATCGGATCTGCTGGCCACTCCAAGGGCGACGACGCGTCGTCGACCGCCGACTCGAAACCCACGCGTCGCAAGTTGACGAAGGCCGACCGAATTGCGCGCCGTCACGCGCACCATGTCCACCTGCTATGCTTGCTCGCGGCCGCGCACCGGCTGCACGTCCTCGCGTCGAGCCGCATGATCCGTGCCGTCGCGCTGTCCCGAGTCCCGCCGCGGTTCCTGCCGAGTGGGCAAGAGGGCGATCGGCACAAGATTCAGATTCGCAAGTTTCTCGCGTGGTTCCGGTCGGCGTTCACGGCTGACCTGTTTGCGCCGTTCCCTTCAAGTGAGGACCTCATTGCAACCGTGATTGATGCGGGCGCCGGCCACCCGATCACGCTCACGCTCATTGCTGCGGCGATGCTGTGGGCCATGGGTGTGCCGTGCCGCCTGGTCACGGCCATGGACCCGATCAAGCTGTCGTTCCAGGGCGAGTTGCGCGCGACGACGCCGAATACGGCTGACGACCCGTCGCCCGATCCTGGCTCCAGCAGCCAACCGGGCTCCAGCAGCCAGCCCAACTCTCAAATATCCACGACGACGCGGCCGCGCGAGGTCATAGTCGACGCGATCCCGACGCCGACAGTGTACCCGCTCGCTTTGATTCTCGAAGTGCCGAACGCCAAGGCCAGCGGCGAATGGACCCCGCTTGCCCTCGACCTCGCCAACGTTTTGGGCTCAACCGTGTCCACCGTCCTGTCGCCCAAGACACCCTACCAGATCGCATCCGCTGCGGGCCTGCCCTCGCTCACCTACGCTGTCGCTCTTCACCACCCACCGACCCTCCGCACCGGTTTGCCGGACATCAAGGAAGTGAGCGTGCGGTACCTCGTTGATAGCGGCCGTCCCGTCGAAGACCGTGCGCGACGTCTCCCGCTCGACGACGCGTGGTGGCGACAACTGTGCCCGACGACCGACGGCGAGGTGGCGCTTGCCGGCAAGGCAGAAGCGCAGCGCGCGTCGGCGGTCGAGGACCAGCGATTGCTCGAGTCGCTCTTGCAGGCGCCGTTCCCGACGCGGTTGGGGGATTACAAGGCGCACCGGCTGTACGTGCTCGAGCGGCACTTGAAGGCCAACGAGGTGGTGTTCCCAAAAGAGCCGGTGCTTGGGAAGATCAAGGGCGAGGCTATTTACCCGCGCGGGAATGTGAGGATGGTGTTGTCGAAAGACGCATGGTTGCGGCAGGAGGGGCGGCAGATCAAGGTACGTGGCATTCTACTTTCATCTTCACACTCGGCGGTGTAGAGCTCACGGTTGCAAGTAGGATGGGGTCGAACCGATCAAAGTGACCAAGACGCGCGGCAAGGACGTGGAGCTGTTCGGCAACTGGCAGACTGAGCCGTACGCGCCGCCTATGATCTCGGCCGACGGCAAGATCCCGCGCAACAAGTTCGAAAAGGTCGAAGTCTTCCACCCGGCCATGGTCCCCACGGGCACACAGCATCTCCTGCGTACGTTACGTTCTCAACCCCCTCCCCTACCACCACCTCGCGCACCACCTCACTTACTCGACCCACCCACCCAGTCCCCGGCCTCAAGCAAGTCGCCAAGCAACTCGGCATCGACTGCGCCGACGCCCTGACCGGATTCGAGTTCCGCAGCGGCAAGACGATCCCCGTCACGACGGGCGTCATCGTGCCCGAATCGGCCGTCGAGGTGCTGCTCGCCGCGTACGAGGAAGTGCAGGGGATGAATGCCGAGCGCGAGGCCGAGGAGCGAACGCTCAGGATTGCGAGGCGGTGGGCGATGCTCGCGCGCAAACTCGTGATTCGCGCACAGGTCGCTGGGCTATTTCAGGCGTCGCGCGGGCCTACGTCGTCGTCGACGACGGGGCCAGGGCCAGCGGCGGCGGCCGGTCCAGGTGCTGAGCGTGCGGCGAGCCGACGGGCTGCGGCGGTGCCCAGCGACGACGAGGAAGCGGACGAGGACGAGATGCCCATGTCGAGGGCGCGTCGGCGGCGCCACGCCGCGTCGCCACCGACATCCGACAGCGACAGCGCCAGTGCCGACGATTTCGATGACACCGACCAAGAACTAGCCGCAGGTGGTGGTGGCGGCTTTAGCGCTGGGACCCAACCACGGTCGCTTGCCAGTCACTTTGGTGCGATGGGCGAGGATCCCGAGTCTGACTCGGACGTGGAGATGGTCGAAGCTAGCGACGGTGGAGAAGGGGACGACGAAGACGATGTGATTCCGGGGCCGCGTGACCGTCGGCGGCGGCGTGCTGGCGCCCTCTGATTTCAGGGTGGATTTATGGTGGAGTAGGTCGCGTCACGGGATGAAGATGTATATTTACAAAGAACAGCGATCATTTCGCACTCGACGCACCGCTTTACAGCTCACCACGACGCGTCAAATAATCTTGGTACTCTTGAAGCATGCCCACGTCGAGCGGCACCTTTTCGCCGAGCCAGAGCGCGTACTCGGTGTGGTCCTTGACCATGTCTCCGGAGTGCGGGTGAATGAGCACGCTGAGCGAACCATGGTTCAGCGCGACCCACGGCACAAATCGACTGAAGTCCTCGGCTTTGTGGATGTCTTGAAAGCAGTGAAAACGTTACGTATCAGGTCATAATCATCGCAAATAGAGCCGATGGCGCCGAAATGTTTACCAATTTCATACATGCAGTACGGATGCGGGCCGACGGGCCGGTCGTGAATATGCCCGAAGAGCAGGTGTGGGAACTGCAGACCGTGGGCATGCCAGTCAGTTCATGATCGTGGTGTTCAATAATTTTTCGACTCTCTGTACCAGCTGCTGCGCCTTGCGGTACATGGCCACAGCCTCGGCGCGCTGCTTCTTCGAGGACGGTAGCCAATACACGTGTACGTCGTAGGACGTGATAGGTTCGGGCCATTTGACGGCGGGGCGCGACGCGTCGTTGGTGGAGGATGCGGGCGAGGTCGACATGGATTTTGCGGATGCGGCGCTTGGTGTAGACGTCGGAACAAGACCAGAGAAAGCAGTTGAGACGAAAAGCGCGAGCCGGGTAAAACTTGCTGGCAATTGCATTGGAGGACGAGAGGGTCGGCGGCCGCAGCTTGATGTGACGCCCTTGGTGTGATGGTTGGTGACCAAACATCGCGCGGGCGACGTCGACTTAAAACCTGGACGCGGTCATTCGACGGTAAATGCAATGTTGGCGCCAATGCATCGAGCTGCAAGTCAATTTGTCGGTTTGATGACGATCGTGTCGCGAGCGTGGTGCGGGATGACAAGCAAGGCCGTTTTGCCGAGAAGCCTCACACTTCCCCACACGTGTCATACGCCTCGCTGGACGCATCATCCACTGTATTTTTCAATACATATTGGGATAAGCAACCCTAAAAGGATGGGGTCCTGTGAATGCGCACTCAAGCAGGAACCTTCACGAACGAAAGGGTTGCCTAATGGGGGTTTTGTGGGTGGGTGGGTGGGTGGGAGACAATGACAGGAGATTTGTCGGAGAACAGGGAAGAGAGCGCGAGAGGAGAGCGAAATAAATCAGCCAAGCGAACCAACACACGGGTCCATGCAACTGTGCACCCGTGCCCAACGTGCTTGTGCCGTCAAGTCACAAATCCCTTCACGCGACCCAAAGAGTGCTCGTCCGAACTCGGGGGGCGCCTGCACAAACGATTGCCGGTGGGCCGTTGGCAGAGCATCCCCCCAAGACGGGGCACAGCGGGTGGGAACTGGGAGAATCGACAAGAACAGCACGCACGCGCCCGGCAACAGCATGCAGGAGCTGCAGTAGCACCGCGGAAAATCAATAAAAATCTATGGACAGAACGTGAGCAAGTTGGTCATTTACATGCACTTGATATTGGCGCACAGGTCCCAGGTCACGATTCACAAGTGCGGTGCGTACAGCAACAAATGTACAAAGAACGAGAAACGAGATGACCCCATGGTCGTGTGTGCGCCGTTTGCAGCGTGCTATGAATATTGAGATGAGAATGCAGAGATCAGTTTCATGCATGCCTCGACATTCACACTCGATCCAACCAACCATCCACATGGAAAAGAACACCTGAGAAACGTACGTGAGCACTGCATCTTGGCGTCTTGGAAGCGCGCATGCGCACTACGCGCAAGAGCAGGTCCTTGAACGTGACGAGCGCAGTGTCGGCACGAGTGGGCATGGTGGTGGTGGTGGTGGTGGTGGTGGTGGTAGTGGTGGTGGTGGTGGTGGTGGTGGTGGTGATCGGGCCACAGGGTCGGCTGGACTTGGCGCACGCCTTGTTGACTTGGCTGCAGCGGCAAGTGCGTCCGAGATGGTGGTTGGATGGTGGTCATGCTCGAGCAATGGCCGTTGGGTGGTTGGACGGCGGGAGCGCCATTCCACTGACATGCAAACGCTGCTGGTTCACTCATTTCGCCGACTAACGGTGGGGAATCGGGTTTGGGATGAGAATGCATTCCATGTCGGCGGCGCGCCTTGCTTGGCGCGAGGACGAACTGCAGAGTGAAGAGTCGGTTGCAACGTTCATCGTTTGAGTTGCAAAACGTGTATTCGGTTGAGCATTTGTTGAATATTATCAAAAGCCTTGGGCCTCGTGCAATTGAGAGCACCTTTGTGCTGAGGGATTCGAAACGGTACCGCTTGACCGTGGTCGGGAGCCGTCATGTGAACTTGGCGGAAACCGACGTCAGGTCCAACCGCGTGTCAAAAGCCGTCAAAAGCAGGTCTCGCAGAGGCGTGTTGTTGCCAACGTGCAGAGCGACTGGAAACGGCTTGCGGACCGACCACTTACAGGTCCATTCGGCAGGCCTCGTTTGTCGAGCTCCATGATAGCGGAAACCAAGGTCAAGCGGCCCTGGGTACACGACTTTGAGTCCAGCGGCCCACTGCACAACCGCGATAATCTCGCTCGCTGCTTCAGCCGGATCATCGACGGACATGATGTGCACGTCCAGGGCCCTTGCAAACTGAGCCTCGGCTTCAATTCCTGGGAGCTCGCGCCAAAGCGGGTTTTGGCTGCGGTACTCAAGTATCAGCGAGAGCGGGCCGGTGACAGGGGCAGCGACTGAGCGGAGCCGCACGTCCGTGAGCGTCGTGAACCGTGAGAGTAAAGCAAGCGCCGCCGGGTGGACAACATAGGTCAAAACACGGCGAAGCGGGGCATACGGTGGAACTGCACGGAGCAAGTCGTAGTCGGTCGTTTCGATTGTTTCCGCGTTGCACGGGCACTGGGACGCGGCCAGGTCCGAAATGATCTGGGCCGGCGCGACAAGATGCTGCACAGTGCGGAGCATGGGTAGTCCCGTTTCAATCCACGAGACCGAGTGCTGCAGGTTCAACGTTGCAAGTCGTGGCAAAGCATCAAGGTCTGCGCCGCTGATCAGGATCGAATCTCCACTGTGCCAAGCAGACGTGGATCGGAGCGTCAAAGTCTCGATTGTTGGCCACGGTAGGATCGGAACTGGCGTCTCCAATGCGTCCAAATCAATATCGAGCGCGGTCAGGGCAGGAGCGTCGGCGGTTGCAACAAAGGAAGCAATCACGTCGTTGCCGCCAATGTGGAGCTGCTGCAGAGCCGAGAACGTGAAATGCGGATGTGGCTCGAGGCTGTTAATTTGGAGGGAGCACTGAAGAACGTCGAGCGTTACAAGATGCGGAGCGGCCCATGCGAGTTCGGCCAAGAACAATGGAGAAACGACCATCAGTTTGAGCTGAACGCGCGTCAAATGTGGCATTGCTGACCAACGAGTCCATGGTGGACGCTCCAGTCGTATGTCAACAACAGCATGACCAAACACCGTGAGGGTCTCGAGGAACGGCAGGGTCAGTTTTCCTGGCCTCGAGGCAATGCGCGTATAAATATCTGTGGGTACTATCATTGACCGCAGCCTGGACCACGCAACTGCTGTAACGGATGGCATTCCAGACGACGTGCGCGTGACCTGGTTCACATTCACCAGCTTGCCCTTGACCTTGAGTTTCTCCAGACCGGGGAACTGAAAGAAGTGGTTGTCGAAGAGATCAGGGTGGATCGTTTCCGCTGAATACTGCAACTCTTTGAGCCTTGGCGCCGTGACAAGGGCCTGCAACGCGTCGTTGCCGTGGCCCACATTCTGCACGGCCAGGTACAGCTCACGCAGGTGCGGCAAAGAGATCATAGTCGCGGCCGCGTTCCAATCGTGCTTGGTCGTGAGCGAGAGCACTTTCAGGGTCGGGCTCAGGACAGCAAGAGCCAAGACGAGCGATGTCACAGGAAGAAGAACGTCCACTTGAAGCACAGCGAGATGGCGGAACCGGGCAGCCATGCGTGCAAGAATCGTCGAGAGACCCAAATGAGCGACCTGCAACATCCTCATATCTTCGTTGGCCCCAGCGAGATACTGGCCCCGCCGCCGAGATCGCTTCAGGCACATCGAACGCACGCAATCCGTGTTGATGTTGGACCAATTTCGACACTCCACCGTGCTTGGCGATATGGCATTGCGAATGGGCGTCAGTTCGTTTGCGGCTGGCCGCTCTTCGAGGAACAACTCGGGTGACCAAGCGATGCCAGTGGGACCGAAATCTGGTGGAGCAATCACAAAGCGGTAGTACGTTGGCCATGGTACCGCCCGATCCCATGCGATGTCAAGGTCTAGCGTGAGATGCCAACGCAAAATGGAGCTCACAACACGATGCCAAGTCGTGCATGTAGTGCGCAGCATCAACAAGGAACGAGCCAACGACGAGCCCACAGGTACAAAATCGTGCTTGGGAATATCAGTGGTATGGCTGTCGTCATCATCGCTATCATCAAAAGAGTTGTTGTAATCGTTGTTGTCGACACTGGCCCTACTTTGGCCATTCAGCTTGTTATTTTCGTGGATCGAACCACGAATATCAGCAACGTGTTCTGCGATCAGACTCAGGATATCATTGGAAAAGTCGAGCAGATGCAACTTTCTGTGGGTTTGGTTCAAAAGAGAGCTTGGTGGTACAGCCATGTTTCTTGGTCACTTACAACGATGAAATGGTCGGCAAGAATGTGGAAGCACTTGAGATGATAGTCTTCTTCGACGTCTGAGATTGTCTAGATGGCTCGATTGCGAATGTAGTGTCCAGTGCAAAGGAGAATCGAAGCGGATAGAGTAAAGACGAGCGGTTTGCTGTGGGTTTCAAACAGGCCCATCGAAACGCGAAAGCGAAGAGAAATAGGGCTCGCGCATTTAGTTCCATGTTACTGGCGACTCATGACGTGGAGAACAGTGCAAACAAAGTTCGAGTTTTTACTATGCACTGATTAGTCAAGAAATCATGCAAAGCAACTCACCCCAACTCGCCCGCCCGGTCCAAGCAGAAAGGGAACATGGTCGGCTCATGTCCAAGCAAGGCTGATTCATGTTCGCGGGTTTGGAGGCGGGTCAGCAAGCGGACAGCCGCAGAGGATTGAAGGCTTTCTGCAATAGATTCCAGAGCTGGGCTCCTGGATGTGTCCAGTCAAATGTACACCGTTCGTAGTAGCGAGCATCAAGGGAATTACAGATGTGACTGAATGATCTGCTTGGTTATCCATCTTGCAGGACTCACATTGAAGCAAGCTTTGCATCATCATTGAACAACATCCATCACTCTGACTTGACTGGTTCTGTTTTTTTTCCATTTGGCAACACACACGACCATTGAGTGTTTTTGACCACCCATGTTCAAGATTCCAGCCTGGCCGTTTCGATGTTCCCACATCTCACATGTTCGCGAATGCGAAATCACTGAAATCACAGAGGCAGCATAACAAATCAACCCGATAACTAAAAAGGCGGAAGAACGTACAACAAATTCATCCATCGCGATGCGCCTGGACCATCCAGAACAGAAAAAGAATATGTTTATGGCCTGAGAAAGGGCTGGGAGGGGAGAATAACAGAAAGCGTGACGAAATTGGACTGAGTGCATTGGAACAGGTAACAATACAACGCTCACAACTCTCAACTGGTATCCAAAACAAAAATAAAATTATCTCGCTGAACGACAGCTGCAAGGTCGTCCAACCCAGCGCGCACCCGCCTGTCCCCAGTGAGGCACGCATCAAAATGTGCCCGCCACAAAGCGCTCTGAGCTGCGTGCCGCATTTCAAATCACTTGTCGAAGTCACCAGCACCTTGCCCACTGAGCGACGTGCCCATAACGCGCGCCTCAGAGTGAACCCAGCAGTATGGGTGGGGGCCCATGGGCCGGTCGTGAACATGGCCAAAGAGCAGGTGCGGGAACTACTCGACGAAGAAAATGCCAATCCGAGGTGGTGTCTGAGAAAGCGGAAGCAAGCAAGAGGCCGATGCCGCGTGCAAGAGGCTGGTGTTTAGCAATGACAGTGTTCATAATGCAAGGCTTGTCGAATACAATAGTTGCGACTGTTGCGCAACAGCTGTTAAGATGCCATTGCCCCTGCGGCATCAACTCAATGTGTGGTCCGCTATCTGATATATAGAGGCCAAACTGGCACACCGAAGTGTGCGAGATTCTGGGGCCAGCACTCTTTGGCCCACGTCCGCCGAGTCTTTACTGTGCGGTTCATGCCCTATGTGCACACATCCTTGACCAAGTTTGTCGCAGCGTGTCCGCCGCAGAGTCCAACCTGTGGGCGCAAGACATTCCAATGCGCCAAGACGCGCCCAGGGCAACGTCCAGGCTAGCGTCAAAGCATCCTCACATCGCTCACTCGAAAATGATTGGATATAACCACGCGCGCCCAGCTGACAAGAAACCGATGATGGTGGTTGTTCCAAAGGGCGCTGTGATATTCATGTTGTAAAACAGAAACTCCCTCCATTCAATAATATCCAAGCGTGAAGGAGCCAGGCATGGAGGAGAGAGCAAAGTAAGCCTCGGCAGTCAACAGAATGCGAGCGACCATCACTTGGACGAGGTGCTTGCAGAGCAGCCCAAAAAGCGCCATCAGCCCACCTTCCACTAATCACCCTATCTCCTTCCCAACCAACAAACCCGCCGAATCAGCGTCGCAGTGAGTCTTCCCGACGCAACGGCGTCACGAGCCGCGCCTCCCTTCTCGCCAAACTGCACGCAACGCAGTGCGATGGAATTAGCACGTGCGAGGACGAAGGCCGGTGGATCACAGCGGTCCGGGCTGAGCCGGCCCAACAATTGGTCGCCGGGCTGCGCACCGGCAGACAGGTCGTGAACGGCGACAACGTTGACAGGCGAGCGAGTGAGGACCCTGGCAAATTCATTCTCGCGGCGCGAGAATCCGCACAAACACGCGCGACCCGCGGGGAACCGGTCGCTTAGCAGGTCGTGCAGCCGCCCGCGCATGATCGAGCACTGCAACGACATTGGCTGTGCCCTGACCAGCAACCTCTCTGACGATAAAGCATGAAAAGTGTTAGACGGGGGTAAGATCGGCGAACTGGCAGGTATGATGCTTGAGTCGGACACAGGTCAAATATGTCCGACAGACGGACCCGGAAAGGAGTGCTGTGTTGTTTTTGAGTTGTGACAGGCCCTCTCAGAGCGTTCGTTTGGTCAGACAGAGCTGCGAGGAGTAGCGCTCATCATGACAGACTCCTTTGGGATGACTTCTGCTTAATTTCATGCAGAGCCACAACTCGAAGCGACTGAGGTAGCAAAAATATAATTCCCTGGACAGAAGAACAGACGCTGCACGAACAATCAAAAATGGTGATGCACGTGGATGGATCAAGGATGCATCCCGCACATTCTCAACCGGTATCCAAAATAATCACAAAGAGAACCAACATACGGCCGGCGGCCAATAAAAATGACAAATACGGCGCGTCGACAGTTGAGCTCTCCCCCACCAACCCGCGGGCCATGTCGTAACCAGACACGCTGCGACACATCCAAAACTCTTGCCTCACTCGTCAAATCACTTGCCGACTTTACCGACATCTTCTCCACCCCGCACCTTTTGCAACAAGTCAATGATCTCGTCGGCCTTGCGCAAGTACGCGCGCACCACCTCAACGATATCGTTGGGGAGGTAACAGCGCACGGGTCCGTCAACGGCATCGGAAACCGTCGCGCGAAGAGAATCAGCGACCGTCGCGGAAGCAGGACCAGGAATTGACGAGGGAGCAGAGCCAATAACCGCTGCAGAGAAAGAGACCGGCGAGGGGGCAGCAGTGAGAACCGTCGCCGCCGCAGCGTTGGTAGCAGACGCGGGAGCAGCATCAGGCGCTGTCGCAGGAGCCGCGGACTTGGTGCAGCGCCGCCGTTTCGGGCGCGGAGACCCATCAGACGCATTAGCCGACTCGCCTGCAGAGCCAGCGGCTGCCACCTCTTTCCTGCGCAGCCCTGTCCTCAGCGAATAACAATGAATCGACGTCGGCACTAGTAGGAGGGAACGTCAGACTGAAACCGACAACTCGCTCACGGGTACCCAAAGAGCAGATCACACGCACATTCAACGACTTGCACTTTGGCCAGCTCTTCACCGCCGCATCGGACCAGAGACCGCACACTCATGCTCGGCGTGAGTACGTCAGCGGCCTTTATCGCGGCGAATTGAAACAGAAACTCGCACTCCAGCTCCACCCGTTTGCTGCCAAGCTGCGAGCCATGAACGGCATGGCACAGCACAGCAAGCGTTGTTGCGCCAGCTGCACACGAGCGATCGATGTGCAACTTGAACTCGTAGTACGCATCGTGGGATGCGTGCGGGTCAAACTCGAGATCAACCAGGAGTCGGAGCGCAATCTTGGACTTGGACTTGGTCTGACTGCACACGCTCTTGGGGGGAACCGACACTTTCAAATTCGCGTCCCGTGCATCTGAGCTGTTCATGAGGTACAACGTCCACTGCGCAGCGCTCGTCTTCTGGCCAAAATGGACCTGGTTGTCCTTGTGGTTGAGCGTGTCTTTGACGTTGAGCTTGGCGTGCGTGACGGTGCGGAAAACAGGTGCTGTCGGCGACGGCTGAGGCACCCGCGACGCAAGCGCGAGATCGGTCAGCGGCGAGGGTCTGGTCGCCAACTCTGGGAGAGTGGCGCTGGTAGCCTGGTCAGGCGGAGGCAGCGATTCAAACAGGTCATCGTTTTCCGGGGTCAGCGGGTCGAGCAAGAAGAAGTCGTGGCTCATGCTGGTGGTTGCGCCCAAATGCGGTTGGTGGTGCGCCGGTGCGGGCGGTGCGTGTCACGGCAGAGGACGGCGTGACCAGTGGAAGGGAAGAGGTGAAATGGGAGTTGACGTCCGGCCATGGCTCGGTCGTCAGCGGGCGGAGGTTGCTCGGGCAAGCCGGACATTCTCTGGACAGACCCCGCGTGGCGTGGGCGCAGATCTGGCAACGCATCACAACGCATCACATGACAGCACATGCGACAGCGACCCGGTCAGATAAACTTCAGTGCCCGCATCCGTTCCGGGCACTCGATGCGCTCGGCTTCCTTCCAATTGACCAAGAACTTGCAACTGGACTCTCCTGCCCAGCGTACGTCAAGCTTGCCGCATGACCCCCACTTTCCCGAGCTCTCGAGCGGTCGGTCGCGCTGATGATACCTTGACACCCCTGTCAACTGCGCCGGAACATGTCCATGTCGGTGCAAATACGGAATTCTTCGTTTCAGAGCGATCCAACCGCGTCTGCTCCCGCTCTCTTCCCATTTTCACTCGACGCACCTGCTCACCGCTCTTCACCCCCTCCAGTCACTTGTCCAGGACCGACGACAACTTGACGCTCTTGGCTGAGCCGATTGCTACCTTTGGCGCCCTGTTCTCTCCCCTTTACCGTCCCAACGACTTGCACCCGTCCGCGCTGCTCGCCGCAACGCTGCCCTCGCTGCTCTCCGTGCGCGGCGGGCTCGCGGCAATCACTTCCTCCTCCCTCAACTTGCCGAATTGTCTCCCCCTCCCCCTCACAATACGTTGCTGCCGGTGATGGAAAACATCTAAACCCAGCTCTCCGAGCGATTTTTCGCGCATAATGAGTGAGACTGCACTTTGCCGTGCACCTTTTACAGAGGCCATCGCAACGCATCTTTCAATGCTAGATTTATGACTGCGATCGATGATGCTGGAGCAAGGCTTGCTCCATCCAAATCCGTGTTTCAACTGATCTTTTCGTGTCGAAAATTTTTCTCTTGGAACTGAGATCGCCTTTGCAGGTCGAGTTGCTAAATTTGTCAAATGCGTCCACTTGTATCGGCTCGTTTGCTGGATTTATGATTGTCGACTCAAGGTCTCGAGAAAATGCTCTCTTGGAACTGAGATTGTCGGGGTTGCTAAATTTATGTTGAGTGTCTGCTTGACGCTCTTTAAACTTGGTCTGGAGGGGTTCCCGACGTTGCTGGATTAATGATTGCCTCGCGTGTCCGTTCTGAGTGCGGTGGTGCGACCGGGAGCGGAGAAGACGCTCGCTGCACCCTGTTTGTTTGCGTCATTTCACTCTTTTGTGTCCCCACGGAACGCGTATGTTAGTAGTCGTGGCTATCTCGTCAAATGGAATGACGATGGCGACGACAAGGACGACGACACCAAGGCAGCGTGGAGACGCAAAATGCAGCCCACGTACACGTCGCGAGGGGGACCCGACACGTACTCATCAGCACGCTCCCAAACTTCGTACATTCTATGCCTTCTTCCGAAACTACTTCTCCACTCAAATCGGCCCCGTCGACACCAACTTCCCCACGACGCGATCCACCAACGCCGCCAACTTATCCGCCAACGACAATTTCGGGACGACCCCCGCATCCAACGGCTCGCGGTACCGCCGCTCCCACCGTCGTGCCGTATTCACCAGCGCCGCATGCATCGCCTGCGCCGACGCAAACTCGTACGTAATCAGCCGGCCATAATGCGCCCCACAGAACCGAATATACCGCGGCGGGTGCAACAGATGTGTCCAGTGACACAGCGTCATGTCCGCGGCCAGCGCGAGCCGTGACGCGTACAGGCCCGCGTGCCGTTGCTGCAACAGGAGCATCTTGTGGTATCGAATCGTGCACTGCGCGAGCAGACTCGGCGAGCTCAGCGCGCGGTGCAGGATCGGGGACGAGGCGATCGCCGAATCGATCCCGGGCCGCCCCGTGTCCCAGGGGTCGCCGGGGGGAGGGTGCACGTAGGCCTCGTCGTCGTTGCTGGGATCTTCGGCGGCCGCGGCGGTATCTTCGTCGACTGGCGCGTCGGCGGTTGTCGGCGACGCAAGCGGTGCATCGCTCGCATCCATGCCGCGCAGCGGCAATTCCGGGATCACGTCCAGCGTCGACGCCGATGACAGAGCGCGGCGCAGAGCGGGCACACTCCGACTGCGTCTCGAGCTCGCCGCACCGGCACTCGCGACCGCCGCTGCCGCGCGCGCGGCGGGTACCAGCTTATACGCGACCGCTGTCGCTCCCCTATGCGCGGGCGGTGCGCGCGGAGGCATCATGAGCGGCACGGGCGGCGGGGCGTCGGCATTTGTCGCTGGTGCATCTTGTGTCGGGAACGCCGTGGGCATCGTGGGCGTATCGGCCGCCACGTGCACGGGCGGTGGCGTATCGAACGTGAGCACGTACCCGCCGTTCTTGGCGGGCCGGATCGCGACCATGCCCTGCGGGAGAACGTCGAGGATGGCTTGCGCGACGTCGATCGTTGGTGCGGTGAGGACGCGCGACCGTCCGCGGCCACGCGTGCGTCGGCCGAGCGTGCGCGGCGCGACTTCGTCGCCGTCGTCGGCCTCGTCGGCACTGAGGACGTCTCGCGCGAGAACTGTGGCTTCGTCATCCTCCTCATCTTCGTCGCGCGGAAGAGCGGGCGGCAGAGTCGCGGCCGCGTGCACGGTCCACGCGACCAACAGCCCCGAGTGGACGCGCCAGTACCCGCGCACGCGCTCGACCAAGTCGAGCGACAGCGGTGTGACGAGGTCCCGGTAGCACCGTTCCATGCGTTCGATCGCCGCGCGGATATGGTACGAAATGAGTCGGTGGTCCTCGATTTCGAGCGCATAGAGATCCACTTCGAGCCGGAATAGGACGTTGCTAATGTCGCGCCACGGATCGAGGTTCTGTGGCGGTGGCGCTGTCACGGGGGTGGCGGTCGCCCATGATGCGCGGCGGGCGGCCAAGGACGAGGATGCCGGGCCCGAGGCCGCCATAGACGCGCGCCGGGACGAGGGAGCGGTGCCGCCAGCCGCTGGGTCGGTTGCGGATGCGGACCCGCCTGAGGTCGTAGAGACAGTACTACCGTCGAGCACGGCTTGCACCGACGACGCGGGTCCTGGTGCCGCGGTTGCGTCGACCGAGGGGGATGGTGGCGGCGATGGGAGCGGGACGAGCACAGCCGAGTAGAGTTCCGCGACCGATGGCGCCTGCGCGAGGTACTGCACAATCTGTTTGGACAGGTAGTGGTTGGGTTTGCCCGAGACCGGGTTGAGCAGCGTGCCGGCAAGAAACACGTTCTCTTCGCGCAACGAACCCTTGAAGTCGTTGACGAACCGCACGGCACTTAGGAACCCGGACGTAAGCACGGTGCCGCACCCACCAGGCACGATCACGGGTGGAGCGGCATTCGAAGTACCAGCTTCAGCGGCCGCGGCAGCTCCGCCGTCGCAGATGATTCCGCGAAAAGACGGGTCGGTCTTGAGCAAGACGTAATCGTGGCACTCGACGCGCACCGACGCCGTGCACGTCGGGCACGACAAGTAAAAAGGCGACTCGTCGTCGAACCTCAACGTGTAGGCCTCGCCTGTAAACGTCTCCCACATGGCCGAGGATGCGCGGTCCTCGTAGTCGTGTGCGTGCAGTTCGAGCCGGTCGCGCAGCTTGCTGAGCGGCGGCGGCACGTGCAGCAGCGCGTCGTCAAAGAGACGCGCAATGTCCTCGGTATCGTGGCGCACCGCCGTGAGATGCGCGAGCCACATGGTGGCAACGTCAATGGGCGGCAGCAGACGGCCGGACACGAGCAGCGATTCGTCGCCGGCAGCGCGCAGCCTCTCGGCCATGAACAGCCATTTCACGTAGCGGTTCTCGGCACGGACAAGGTAAAGCGCGTCGGTGCGCGGGTCCGGGTGCCTTGTGCGGTGCAGCAGTTGGTGCAGGACGAGCAGGTGGTCCTCGAGCGCGCTGGCCGTCACGACGCGGTCGACGGTCAGGGCGACGACGGGTGCACCCGCAGCGGCCGGGTCGGTAGGGGCTGCGGGGATCGGGTCTGGTAATGCGGCCGCGAGCCAGTCGCGGTCCGGGATAGCCGAGGTCAGGTCCGACTCGGACAGGGTTGCGGCCGACGCGCGGTGTCCGCCCGCACCGGGCATGGGCGCCGTGTTGTTGCGACGGCCGAGGCGCGCCCAAGCGGGCAGCGAGCTTGTCGGGCGCGCGCGTGCCGCGTCGAGGGCCAGCTGCTCGTCGCGCACATTGCGGTTGTAGTAGTGCTGCGAGGGCAGCGGCGACGACTCGGCACGGTGCAAAACGGGCGCATCGTCGTCGTTGCTCGCTATGGTCGCGCCGAGTGTGGCGTCGGCATCGTTGGTGGTGGTGGTCGTCGGAGCGGGTTCAGGCGCGGGCGAGCTCGGTGGCGGCGCGTCGTCGTCGGACATGGCGGCGGCCGAGGTTGCAGCAAGTCGGGCGCGCTTGCAGCAGAGCGAGAATGGTCGTTGTCGTCGGCGTCGCTGTCGTCGTGGCCGACGGTCCTGTCGCTCCGAGTCGCTCCTGTCGGGGTTGCTGCAGGGCGCTGTGGCGGCGATGGGTCCTTGCGTATTTCAGCGAAACCCGGGCGAAACCCAGCGTCACCAGGCAAGCGAACAGGCTGATGCCGCGAGCTGTGCCACGCGATGTCTCTGGCAGGCCAGTGGGCAGGGACCTGCCCTGGACGCGTCCAACGTCTCCACAACCTCCACCCCGCACACCCGCACACGCTTCAAGTGCTCCACCCCGCTTCGGCCTGCACCGCACCGCCATCCGCCTGCACCCCCGTCGTGGACGAGCCATCAAAGCACGCGCGTCAAGCTCGACAAGATGAACTACAGCAACCCCAACCTGCGGCACTCGTCCAACAGCCTGCCCGCCAAGTCGCGCAACGCCAGTGACGAGGTCCTCGCCGGTGCCACGCCCAGTATGTCATCCCCCTGCAATCCTGCCGCATGTCGGTCTCGATCCACGCTCGGGACATTCCCGTCGCGATTGCCGGTGCCAATCCAGTCCACCCGACTGATTCAAGGTTGCTGACCGCATGCGGCCCCTGCGACTCCGTCCATTAGTCGAGCGCATGGCACGCGTTGCGCGCACGGGCAACCTCGACGTCTTCCAAGCCGCGATTGCCGACTACGAAGGATCGCCCTCTGACCTACTCAAGGAACGCGACGGCAGTGGATCCACCCTGCTCCACCTCGCGTACGTGACTGGCTTTCAGGCGGCACAATCTCGCTGGACCGAGGCTTGCTCACGCACGTTGTGATTTCATCTCAACGTAGAGCCGAGTACGCCAACCCGGCCATTCTCGACCTTCTCCTCTCTCTTGGTCCGGAAGAGCCAGACCTGCACGCGTCCACGCCTGGCGACCGCAACACGCCGCTGCATCTCGCTGCCAACCCGCGCGTTCAGGACGAGGAGGCCGCGATTGAGTGCGGTACGCATGCACTGCTGACAAGCGTCGATTCATGCTACCTCTTCAGACAATTGACGGATTCTCTCCAGTCAGGCTGCTCCTTGCCGCGGGCGCCAACCCGAAAATCATCAATGGCGAACGCGAGCGGCCCGAGGACATTACGCCGTCGCCCACGATCCGCGCCCTCTTGCGGCAGCAGCTCGCCGTTGGTCGCTCCGATGTGGCGCTCGACGAAGACGACGTTGCTGACGATTGATGATGACGACGAGCACACGGCACCTGGTGTGCTCGCTTGTGGTGGACTCGAATGGCGTCCGGTCGGTCGTGCCGACCTTGTATTTTTATTCCCCGTCTTTTTTTTTTTTTTTTTTTTTCGCTCTCTCGATCCGCGCGAATTACTCGAACATGGACGCGATTTGCCTGCTTGATGATCTTGGCTGTTGTCGTGGCTTTTGCTGATGACGCTGTCGCTGTTGTCAGGCCGACCCTTCCCGCACCGACTGGTCGACACCGTAGAAAGGTCGCCACTCGCATCACCCCCACCCAGCCGTTCTGCACGGACAGTGAAGCAGGTCGCTCGGTCTCAAACTCTTGCTCTTTGCCGCTGCGGCTAGCCTGATTGGTCGCGATACCTTCGATCCGACTGTCACTGACAGGGTGAAGAAGACTGTCCCCGCTTAGTCGATTCTCCTGAAGGGATTTCTCTGCTCAGCGACACGAGGAGAGTGACCGGCAGGGAAGGAACCGTTGCTCTCCCAGTTCGCATTCGACGGTGTGCATCCCCCACGACCCATGAATCCAATCCCGCCTTCACATCAAGGGGACTCGGCTGGGTCGGGCCATCTTCCTCATGCTCTGTTGGAGAGCCCACCGGCGCGGACGCAAAGACAAGCAGATGGCGAGCGAGGATACCAATCCCGTCCAGTGGAAAAACTGCATTCTTTTTATTCCAAATCCACAACCAAACCACTGCACGGCCCACATCCGCTCACGACAAATGAAAACTCCCCTGCCCCTCCTCGACTGCAACCTTTAGACGCACACTCAACACCTCTCTGGACGAATAACTCGGCAGCTTCAAATAATTCGCGCACGTCATGACCGACGGCAAATATGCGTCGCTTACCTCGCCTACCGGCACAGTGCGTTCAACCACCGTAAACGGCGGCTTCAGAGCCGTCCACCCGCCCAGCGGGAGTCGCGGCGCGCCCGTGAGCCACTGCACGAACGCGCGCCGCCTCGCGGCATCCATGGCCGACATTTCCAAGACCAAATCCTGCACGACGCGTGAGGACGCATGGTACCCATGATCCGCGCGCATGCCCGCGGTAATCGCCGCGGGGGTCCAGTGCTCGTCATTATCGCCCGCGCGTGACGACGAGACGAGGGCCACGATTTCGTCGGTGCCGAACAAAGCGGAGACGGAGGTGACGGGCAGGACCGACGCGAATCCGTCGCGCACGAGGGTCGCGGCGGGCGCGTGGGTCGCGTGGCCCGCGACGTGGTTGCACACGAGCCGCACATACTCGCGCACGTCCGTCGGCGTGCGCACGGCGCGGTCGGATCCGCCGGGGACGAGTGCGGTGCCGAGGAACTCGAATTGCACGGTGAGCGCGTCGATCGCGAGCGTCGGCGAGTTGGGGTCGGTCTCGGCGTCGGCCATGTGCAGCATCGCCGCGAGCGACTTGGCGAGCGTCGGGTCGATCGCGCGCACGTCGTCGAGGGTCGCGTCGGTTGCCTCGGCCTCGGAGGAGGCGGAGGAAAGCACCATTTCGAGGAACTGTGGGTGCAGCGGCAAGTCGACGAGCCGGTCGTCGAGAAGGGCCTTGGCCATTAGCTGCCCAAGCATGCGCAAGTACTGCGCGGCGGGTCTCCGTGCACCGCACTTGCCAATCGCTTCCAACACCGCCGTACGGTGCTCGAGCGGCGACGTTGTCTTGGCCGCGTCTGCGACCGCCGTCTGCACGGCCTCGACATCCGCCTTGGTGACCACTCCCGCACGCGGCATCAAGTACGGTGCAGCCCCCGCCTGCCAGAGATCCGCACACTTGGCGAGTTCCGCAACCACGAGCGCATAAAACTCGAGCGTGGGCCCGAGCCCAGTGCCAACCTCGTTCTGGTACTCGATCTCCAACATCGAGTACTCGGGTGCAAACAACTCCATGACCTTCACCGCGGCACCCAAAATCCGGTCCCGACTGATGCGTACCTTCTGCCGCTGAATCCGGCCCAAATTCGCGGCCGCCGCGGCCGTCGCCGTACCATTCCCGCCCTGTGCGCCGCCGGGAGTCCCACTGGCGGTGGCCGCGGGCACGGCGCGCGTGACGCACCGCGCGTACCCGAGACACTGCGACTCAAAGTAAGCGCGGCGCAGCGTGAATGGCAGGAGCCAGCGCGCGCGACTGCGCATGAGGAGCGCGTCGAGCCACGCGGGTTGCGTCCGCGTGGCCGCGAGCAGGACTTGCGCGAGCTGCACGTGCACGTGCCGCGCGAGCGCGACACTGGGACGCCGCACGGCGGTCGGGAACGCGTCGTGCAGTGCCGCGGCCCAGTCGAGAATGCGCACGAGCGTTTCCGGCAGTGGAGGGGACACGGCGTCGGTCTTGGCAGTGTCGAGCTCGCCCGTCCACTCGGACCGCGGCACGACTTCAATGTGGAACAGGGTCTGGAACACGGACGCGACCGAGACCTGCTGCGGGCTACTCCCCGATTCGGCGGCCGTCTCGGCCGTCTGCCGCTGCAAGTACTGGTACACGGCGCGAAACACGCTCGTCTGCGGGTCGAGTGCGTGCCCGTGCAGCGTGACGACCACGTCCTCGGGTTTCACCTTCAGGTACCGCAAGAGCGCGTGGATCGGGGCCACGGCCTGCATCGCCACGTGCATGTCAGACACGCTGCGGTCGGCCGCGAGGTCCGCTTCGCCGTCGTTGTCATTGGCATTGTCCTCGTCCATGGCTTCGTCCTCGTCACCGGCACCCCCGTCATCATCTTCCACGTCAGGCTCGTCACTGCCTTCGTCCTCGGCACCCGCTGCCGCCGCCTCAGCTGGGGCCTCCGCCGCGGGCGCGTCCGCGGGCGGCGCGTCGGCCATATCCACATCCGCGTCATCAGCCGCACCGCTCGGCACCGCATTCACGGCCCTTGGCGTGGTCGGGGTCGAGAAATCGCGCACGGGCGTGGACCCCGGAGCGGCTTCCGGCGAACTCGCTACCGCCGCGCGCGTAGGCGTGGCCGGCGGCTCCGGATCCTGCGTGCCGGAATTCGCGGGTGCTGGGGTCGGCGACGCCGGCGTCGCCGCGGGCGCATCGTCCTGCGGCTCCCGCTTGACCTTGACTTCGTCTCCACCTCCGGCCTTGATCGTGCGAATGTGCAGCCGGATCACCGACACGAGAATATCCGCCGGCGACGAGCTCTGTCCCGCCGCACCGGTAGCACCCGAGCGCGCAACGCGGCCCTGCGGCCCGAGCTGGTTGGTAAGCACGTGCGAGAGCTGCGGGAGGTGCCGCTCGACGAGGTCGTGGATCAGGGTCTCGATGTGTGCGAGAACCGGGTCTTGCCGGTCAGTGGGGAGAGCGCAAATTTCGTCGACGAGAGTCTTGGCACCGTCGTGGTCGGTGAAGTACCGCGAGTGCATGAGCTCCCACGCGGTCATGTCGGTGATGGAGGTCGAGGAGGACACGGTCACGGGAGTGGAGAAGTCGACGGCGCGCCGCGTGCCGGCGAGGGTTGGGCCCGACGGGGTCGGAGATGCGGGTGCGGTCTCGCCGTCTGCTGCTTGCGGTGCCAGTTCATCAGTGGGCGCCGCGGGTTCAGCGCGCTTGACCTCGACGAGCCCATGCCGCCGACACCTTTCCGCATCCGCCTCCACGAGCAGCCGCGGCAGCGCATGCCACGCGGCGATCCGGCCGTCCGCGAGCTGGTGGATCGCGAACCGGATCAGTCGGTCATCAACCAGTTCCTTGGCGCCGGCCTCAGACCGCGCGGTCCTTTCGAGGACGTGCACGATCAGGGCGACGACTTCGTCGCGACCCGCGGTGGTGGTGGGCGCGGCCGGCAGGTTGAGCAGGCAGTCGAGCACGTGGCGCGCGCGCGACGTCGAGGAACCCTGCAGCCGTGCAGCGCCCGATGCGACTTCGGCGTCGACGAGGAGCGTAAGCAGACGCACGTGGGTCGGGGAGAGAGTGCCGTCGCCCGCGGCGTTGAGCAGGGTATCGACGACGCCGGCTTGGACGAGGGCTTCGGCAATCGGGGAGACGGTAGGCGCGGGGGTGTTGTCCTTGGCCTTTTCCTCATCGGGTTGCGCGTCGTCCTTGGCCTCGTCGGTTCCCGACGCAGCACCGTTCTCGGCGGGCGCGGCGGCAGCAACAGTAGCAGTCCGCACGCACGCGTTGCGCAACGCCGCGGCGATTCCCGTCCGGCGCACGTGCCCAGCCAACATCTGTAACTCATCCGCGGCCGTCCCATCCTTTTCCACCATAAACGCGACCAACTCCTTCGGCGGAACGAGGGCAGCGACGTGCCCCCACGTTTGCACCGCAGCCTCGCTCAACGTCGCGTCATCCCCATCCAAGAACCGCTCCAGCATATTCCGCAACAGCGCGCCCTCTGGCACTCCCCGCCGAATCACCTGCACCGCTCCACGCGGGTGCGCGGCGCACGCAGAAACGATCTGTGCAGCGAGCCGCTGCGTGGGCATCGGGTAAAAATCCAAGTACTCGAAGAGCGCCGGCATCGCCTCGGCGTCGGCCATGGCCGCGACAATACTCACGGCGCCCCCCTCCTCGTCATCACTACTCCCGCCCGCATCACTACTCCCGCGCGCGCCGAACCCGCGCACGGTCGCGGGCCCGCTCTGCGCTACGCCGGCGACGAGCTTATGCAGCGCGCCGATGGCGGCCTCGGCGACATCAATGTACTCCAAGTTGCGCAATGCACCAACGAGGGCCGGGATCGCGCCGGCGCGGCCGAGGACCGTGGCCGCGAGCGACGCATTCGCGTGGCCCGCTGTGGGCGACCCGGCCGCGTCGAGCAACGCGTTGATGCACCGGACGGACATGAGCGCGGCCTCGGACCCGAGCAGGGCGTGCGCGAATTGCGCCGCGTCGTCGTCCGGTGGCGGGGCGACGAGGGCGACGAGACGGCGCGCGATCGAGTCGAGCACGTGCCGCGGGCGGGTGCGTTGCGCGGCCGGGGTGGGTGCGCCGTCGCCATCGGTTTCATTGTCGGACGAAGCGTACTCGGGCATCGTGACCATGGCGACGGCGGTGAGCGTTTCCTCCTGGTTCATGAGGAGCAGTTCCGAGAGGACTTGCAGCGCCATGAGCAGCTCGGATGGGTCGGGCGCGGCGAGTTGCGTGGCGACCGATTGGAACTGCTTGGCGAGCGCGCGCACGCCCGACATGGACGAGCCAGCAAAGAGTCCCATCAGCCGGTTCGAGACGCCCGCCGGGTTGCCGTTACCGGCGGGCGGTTGCGACGAGGAAGGAGAGGCCGGTTCGTCATCATCGTCGTTGTCCTCGTCCTCGTCGTCATTCTCGTCTTCGTCGTGATCCGACGAGTCGTCGACACCGGACTGATCGTTGGCGCCTTCGTCGTCGGCATCTGCGTCCCGACCGGCTGCGTCATTCGCCGCAGCAGCCGCGGGTGCAGCGTCACCGCCGCTGTCAGCGGGCGCGGGCGCGGCTTCGGCCATGAGCACGTCGTGGTCGCTGTCGTCGTCGGAAATCACGGTTTCGCGCTGTGGTGCCGCAGGTGGCGGCGGTGCAGGCGTGGCGGGATCGGGATCGGCCATGGTGCGCGGCGCCAGGCGGCGAAGACGCGTCGAACGGCGCAGCGGCGTGGTGCCGTCGGTTGCAGCAGGTGTAGCGCGGCGACGACGAGCGGGTGGTGGAGAAGGTGCGGTCGCAGGAGGAGGTTGGCGGCGGGCACGCTAAAATCCAGAACAACATGGCGCGATTGCGTTGATGGCACGGCATGGGCGCGAACGTCAGCACCACATCCTTTCGCAAACACGGCCATTCATCCCCATCGTCATCAGCTCCTCGATCAGCGTACCTTGGGCGGCGGTGCCGGTACGGACGGCGGCGATGGGGCACGGCGCGCGTGAGTGCGCTTATTACTGCTGGAAGTTGGTGTAGACGGTGCTGGTGGCGGAACCGACTGCAACGGTGGGCGGCGCGCCGGGGTGCGGAGCGGGCGGCGCGGCGAGGTCGCAGCGGGCAGCGGCGGCGTGGGCGAGGGTGGGCCGTCCTCGTCGAGGTCCGACAGGTCCGACTCGGAGAGGGACGAGACCGAGAGGTCCGACAGGTCCGACTCGTCGGCGGGCACGTTGGGCACGGGCGCGGGCGGTGCGGCGGGGCGCGCGCGGCGCGAGCGTCTGGTGGAGGGCGGCATGAGCGACTGCACCAAGTTGGCGGGGCGGGAAAGCGAGGGGGGCAGCGCCGCCGCGGTCGCGAGTCGCGGTGGAGGCTCGGGAGAGCGGGAACGGCTGCGTACGTGAGCGAGGTGGGGTGCGTCAGTGAGTCGACGGCGCGCGGCTGTGGGACGGGGGCGGGGCGGCGTGCAGGGCGTGGCCGGCGGGGCGCGCGCGCGGGCCGGGCTGGGCAACAAGGTCGTGCCAGCAGCGTCCGTGCGCTGGCGTGGGTCGTCCGGAGAGTCGGCGGAGGCTACGCGTCGCTCTCGTCGGCGCCGAGCTGGTGCGAAGCGCGGCCGATCGCACC
>GG745339.1:576267-612156 GCA_000151295.1 Allomyces macrogynus ATCC 38327 | reverse complement strand
TACTGTTTTTTTCTCCAAACCGGCAAACACGACGCGAACGATCAGCGCGCTGCCCCTGCCCCGCCAACGGAACGGCACTGGCCGCGACTTGCCGCACGCGCTCCCGCGCCCCGCCCACGCCATGCCGCCGCCGCCTCCGCCCGTCCCCGTCGCGGCCTCGTCGCCCGCGTTCGCCATCACCACCGTCGGCGCGACTCGTGCCGCCGCCCTGCAGCAAAACCAGCACAACCACGGCCATGCCTCGCCACCACCCGGCTCATCCGGATTCGCCGACACGTCCCCACTCTCGACGGCCCCGGCCCGGCGTCCCTCAGCGACGACGCTGATCCGGTCCCCGGCGCACGCCGCGCTCGCCGACACCTTCTCCCCGGCCTGGATCCCGCCGCTGCTCGCCTACTGCGCGGCCTCGATCGCCATGACCGTGACCAACAAGCTTGTCCTGTCGTCGTTCCCGTTCCGTCTCGTCTTCCTCGTCCTCGCCGTACAATCCCTCGCCTCCGTCGCGCTCCTCGAAGTCGCTGCCATTGCCGCGCGCCTGCTTCGCGGCCCAACGACCACGGCCTTCCAGTTCCGCCGTCCGGACCGCGCGACCACGCGGCACTGGCTGACCGTGGCCACGGCCATGGCCGCGATGCTCTACACGGGCGGTCGCGCAATCGCCGCTCTCCCCATTGCCGTGTTCACCATCTTCAAGAACCTGACCATTATCGCCATCGCGTACGCCGAGATTTGGACCAACCCGGCAGCCAACGCGCATGTGACGCGGCCCATGCTCGGGGCGTTTGCGCTCATGATCCTGTCCTCGGTCGTCGCAGCCCGCGCGGATACGGCGACGACCACGGACCCGTGGGGTTACGCGTGGGTCGCGGCCAACTGCGTCGCGTCGGCCATCTACGTGTTGCATATGCGCAAGTCGATCCAGACGTTGGGGTTGAAGGACCTCGATACGGTTTACCTGAACAATCTCCTCACGGCGCCGCTGTTCCTCGCGCTCTCGCACGTCGCCGACCCGTGGGCCGTATTGGCGGACCCAGAGCACGCGGTCCACGTCGGGCCGTTCTTCAAGTCCGCACTCGTTTCAGGATTTGCTGCATTTGGCATCTCGTTTGCGTCCGCATGGGCGATGCGCGTGGTCAATGCGACCACCTACTCGATGGTCGGCGCGCTCAACAAGTTGCCGATTTCCGTGGCGGGGCTCGTGTTCTTGGGAGAACCCGCAACGCCCGGTAGTATTTCCAGCATTCTCTTGGGTACTTTGTCCACCCTCTCTGTTGCCTATCATATGGTTGACGCTGAACGTAGGCTTTGCCGCGGGCATGCTCTACTCCAAGGCCAAGCGCGACCACGACCGCGACCGCGCGCAAAGTATCAAGCCGGGCGACTTGCCACTGCCATTGACCAACCACAACCGGCCAACGCTCGCGTTCGGGCTTGCGCGGTCGAACGCGCCCATCAATCTCGCGGCAGGGACGTCGGGTGCAGCGAGCAGTTCTGGCAGTTCGAATACCAAAATGCACTGAGCAGCAGGAGAATGCAATACATGCTACGGATAATTTTTTACACGAGCGTCACGAAACTCATGATCCCGACTAAGCCAGCGAGCGCCGCCGCGTGCAGGTACGCGCGCCAGCTCGACACGTCGCCGACCTTGACGGGCCCGACCACTGGACGCGGTTCTTCCTCCTTCACCACCTCCACCTTCGCCGGTACCGGCGATGCCTCCGCCGGCTTTACATCCAACACGACGCGACCCTCGTCGCGCGGCACTTTCGCACCCGTCAGCGACGCGCCAAAAAAATCGAGGATCGGGATCTGTTCGAGCGGGCGTTTGCTCAGGTCCGACCGAACGCCCGGCGTCGACGCGAGTTTGACCGGATCGTAGGTCGCAAACAGGTCGGCGAGCGACGACGTGCGGTTGAGCCCACCCGGGCTCGATGCTGACGCGGATGCGAGATGCACGGATTCGAGTGCTTCGAGGTTCGCGTAGGTGAACCGGTCGATGACGGAAACGCCGAGGTCCATGTCCATGTGGTGCTGTCCGATTCGTCAGTTCACGCACATTGCGCGGAATGTCGGTCAAAACGGAAAAACCGTACCGAGTAGGAGCTCTCGTCCTTGGCCGAACTCCCGACGGCCACGACATTCGGCGCACTGATCCGCGAATACAGCGTATTCGCCTGGCACGTATCGACCATGAACAACACTTCCTTGTACCGCCGCTTCTCCCACATTTGCGCAAACGCATCGGCCAAATCCTGCGCGCCCAGTTCCTCCTTATCCTGAAACTTCAAAAACTCGTCCCCACCATGGCCCGTCATAAACACCAATATCCGCGATTTTTCGTCCGTCAAGAGCCGCTTGGACCGGGGCGTATGTTCCGGCATCCGGTCCGTCAACAGGCGCATGAAGTTTTCGACAGTGACCTCGTAGCCGCGGTAGTCGACTTCGACCGTGTCGCCATAAAGGTCGAGCTTGTCGTCGGCGTTGTTGATGACCGATGCGGGACGGTTATTGCGCGGGTTGCACGCCATGTCGTCGGCGAGCAAGAGCAGGATTTGGTCGTCTGGGATGCCGAGCCGCTTGACGGTGCGGTACATGGAGAGCGTGTTGGCGACGTGCCGATAGTTGAACCAGTAGCGTGACGTGCAGACGAGGACGGCCCAGTTGTTGGTGGCGTCGTCGGCACCGGTGGTGGCATTGGTGCCGGTGGACGGGGCCGCGAGCGATGCGGTGGGCGCGAGCAGGAGGACCAGGGTCGTGACGAGCACGGCAACAATGGTGGTGAGACGGGTCTCGGTCGTGGTCGGTGCATGATCACGGCGACAACGAGATGGGGGCGATCGCGACGGTCGTGTCGCGGCAGCGCGAGTATGGTCAAGTTGGAGGTTGTCGATGGGGCCGAGCATGTTGCAGCCAGTCGCGGGGGGGCTGCGCAGCGGTTGCGCGCAGTCAAGATCGGCAGTGTCGCGTCTCGCCGAGAGGATTCAGGTTGGTCCAGTCGGCGCTGCCGCGACCGCGCCGTGGTTCGAACCGGTCTCGGATAATGCTGTCTCGCGGCGCCGATCATGTGCGTCTCGCGTCTGCTCCACGGCCCATGTGATCGCTGCGAACCGCTGCTTTCTCTCCCTATCGCACACCGCCACCAAGGAAGTTCCCCTGACGATGGGATCACCACGGCAGCGCGACGGCCGCGCCAGGGTCGACGATGGCCAATCTCGTGCAAGACGCTGATCTTGATTGCACGCGCTGCGCCCCCGTGGGTCCGGCCCTTGCTCGCGACCACCTCGGGAGGACCCGCACGCGCTCCATCAAAAAGGAACACGAACGCTCCCGTGCCGACGTATAAAAGCCGATCATTGAGCACGACGAGGGCGATCTTGTCTCCTCCTCTGCGCTGGATCAAGAACCAACTCCAAAAGAGGATCAATCAAGTTTGACCACGTAACCGACGAGGCCAGCTCAAGCTCAACAACTGCGCGACCACCGCCATGTCACCGTCCGCGTCCACCACGCCGCTCGCGACGCTCGCGTGGACCGTCGACGAATGGCGCGCGTCGGCCGTTTCTGCCGTACGCGACAAGGACCCTGACCGCCACCTCCACCTGCTCACGACCCTCGTCGCGTCGCTCTCGACCGCGCCCGCAAATCCCGTCTGGATCCACGTCCCGAGCCGCGACGAAATCCCCGCGCAATGGCAAGCCGCGCTCAAGCAACTCGTCAGCATCGACGCGGCACCCGCGCTTTTCGGCGTGCCCGTCGCCGTCAAGGACAACATCGATGTCGCCGGCATGCCCACGACCGCCGCGTGCAAGGGGTTCCAGTACCTGCCCACCTCGCACGCAGGCACCGTATTGCAACTCGTCGGCAGCGGCGCGATCATCATCGGCAAGACCAACCTCGACCAATTCGCGACGGGGCTCGTCGGCACGCGGTCGCCGTCGTACGGCGCCGTCCCGAACGCGTTCCGCACCTCGTCCAAACTCCCAACGCGCATCTCCGGCGGGTCCTCGTCAGGCTCAGCCGTTGCGGTAGCGCACGGCCTTGTTCCGCTGTCCCTCGGCACCGATACGGCCGGGTCCGGCCGCGTGCCCGCCGGGTTCAATAACTTGATTGGGCTCAAGCCCACCAAAGGCCTGTTCTCGACGCGCGGCGTTGTGCCAGCGTGCCGTACGCTCGATTGCGTATCGGTGTTTGCGATGACGTTGCAAGATGCGAATACGGCACTGAACGTGCTTGCGCAATACGATGGCGCGGACCCGTACGCGCGGCGTGCGTCTTGGGCACCCGCGACAGCCAAGGCCAAAGTGCGGATTGCTGTGCCCAAGGAACCCGTGTTTGCGTCGCCGCCGTCGACGCTCGAGGGTGGGGCACTGTATCGTGCGATGTACGACCGTGCGTGCCGCGAATTGGCAAAGGTTTGTGGAGCCGAGATTGTGCAAGTGGATTTCGCGCCATTGCACGACTTGGCCGCGTGTCTGTATGAGGGTGCCTGGGTCGCTGAACGGTGGGCCGCGGTCGGCGAGTATGTCGAGAAGAAGGGGGAGGACATGGATCCGACAGTGCTCAAGGTACGGCCACTTTTCTAATTTCTTTCGCAAGTCCGGCCCAGGAGCTGACCATTGACCTCGATCCGCGACCAGATCGTACGCGGCGCCCAGAAGTTCTCGGCCGCCGACGCGTTCACCAACGAGTACAAGGCCGCGGCGTTGCGGCGCACGATTACCGACGCGTTCTCGTCATTTGATGCCGTGCTCGTGCCCACGACGCCGATGCCGCCGCCGACCATGGGCGATATCGCCGCCGACCCGGTCGGGATCAACTCGCAGCTTGGCACCTACACCAATTTCGTGAACCTGGCCGACTGGTGCGGGCTCGCGATTCCGGGCGGGTTCTGCGTAGGCCACGAGCCCGGGGTCGAGGGCAAGCCGGTGTTGCCGTTTGGATTGACGCTGCTTGCGCCGGCGTTCCATGATAAGAATTTGCTGCACTTGGCGAGTCAGTGGCTGCAGGCGCTCAACGATGGTATGTGCGCTTCTCCTCGACTATTTGCCGCCTGATGCAGTTCCTAACATTTGCGACGCGATATGTACAGGCCATCGTCTCCTCGGCGCGACGAGCCGCACGGCGACGCCGGCGCTCGACCAAGTGACCGAGGTCCTCCCGCGTCCACCCCCACTCGGCGCGCCGATCCCACCCGCGACCGTCCGTCTCGCCGTTGTCGGCGCGCACCTCGCGGGCATGCCGCTGCACCACGAACTCGAGCGCGTGCACGCGCGATTCGTCGCCAAAACACGCACCGCGCCGTGCTACAAGCTCTACGCGCTGGCCGGCACCAAACCGGCCAAACCGGGCCTCTTCCGCGTGGTCGACGGCACCGGCGCCGCGATCCGAATTGAAGTGTACGACATTCCCGTCGCTGAATTCGGACACTTCATGCTCGGCGTCCCGCCGCCGCTCGGGATCGGGTCAGTCGAATGCGACGGCGGCCACTGGGTGAAGAGTTTTATCTGTGAGCCGTTTGCGCTCGACGGCGCGACCGACGTGACGCGCTACGGCGGGTGGCGCGCGTACCTTGCCTCGCTCGGGGTCGTGGCCCCATCGGCGGTGCCGCTGTTCCGGACCGTGCTCGTCGCGAACCGCGGCGAGATTGCCGTCCGCGCGATCAAGACGTTCCGGAAACTCGGGATCCGCTCGGTCGCCGTGTTTTCCGACGTCGACCGGTACGCGCCGCATGTGGTCGACGCGGACGTGGCCGTGCACTTGCCCGGAACCGTGGCGAAAGACACGTACCTGAACATCTCGGCCCTGATCGACGCCGCGCGCAAGTCCGGCGCCGAGGCCATCTTTCCGGGCTACGGGTTCGTTTCCGAGTCGCCCGAATTCGTCGACGCGTGCGATGCTGCCGGGATCGCATTCATTGGTCCGACGGCCGACCAGATGCGCGCGTTTGCGCACAAGCACACCGCGCGCGAACTCGCGCAGCGCGCAGAAGTCCCGCTCGTACCGGGGTCCGCGCTGTTGTCGAACCTGGCCGAAGCCCTGCGCGTCGCGTCGTTTATCGGGTACCCGGTCATGCTCAAGAGCACGGCAGGCGGCGGCGGGATTGGGTTGCAGCGGTGCAACAAGGTGGACGAGTTGCGCGAAGCCTTCGATAAGGTGAAGCGGCTCGGCGAGGCGTACTTTGGGGATGCCGGCGTCTTCTTGGAAAAGTGTATTGCCAATGCGCGGCACATCGAGGTGCAGATTATTGGTGATGGCCGTGGGCACGTGCTCACGCTCGCCGAGCGCGATTGTTCGCTGCAGCGCCGGCACCAAAAGGTTGTTGAAGAGGCCCCCGCGCCGGCGCTGGCCAAGGCGACGCGGCGCGCGCTCGCGCAGTGTGCGGCGAGTTTAGCGGCGGCGGTCAAGTACGCGGCGCGGGCACGGTCGAGTTCATTTACGACGTGAACACGGACAAGTTTTATTTCCTCGAAGTGAATGCGCGGCTGCAAGTCGAGCATCCCGTCACCGAGGCGATTGTGGGTGTCGATCTGGTCGAGTGGATGACACGGATTGCTGCGGGCGACGACATGGAGGCCGCATTTGATGTGGTCCGCGCACACTTGGGAGCGTCGGCGGCGTTTGCAATGCCCGACGGCACGGTCTCTGAGATCAACACCGCGGCGGCGGCTCGCGACGGGGCCGATGTCGTTGGGCCCAAGGGCGCAGCGATCGAGGTGCGCGTCTACGCTGAGGACCCGGCGCACGAATTCCGCCCGAGTCCCGGGAAAATCACCCAGGTGCAGTGGCCGCTGCACGGCGACCAGGATGCGCACGTGCGCATCGATACGTGGATCGCCGCGGGCACCGAAGTCTCGCCGCACTACGACCCGATGCTCGCCAAGATCATCGTGCACGGCAGCGACCGCGCGGACGCGTTGCGGCGCATGCTCACCGCGCTCGACCAGACCCATATCGAGGGGGTCACGACCAACGTCGATTACCTGCGCGCCGTGGTGGTTTCGGACATGTTCCGTGACGCGAGTTTCACGACTCACTCGCTCGATTCGTTCAGTTACGTGTTCCCTGGGATCGAGGTCCTCGCGCCGGGCACGAGCACGACAATCCAGGATTTCCCGGGCCGGGTCGGGTACTGGGCGGTCGGCGTCCCGCCGTCGGGCCCAATGGACGCGTACGCGCACAGAATGGCGAATGCGGCGGTCGGGAACAGAGCGGGCGCGCCGGCGCTCGAGTGCACGCTGCAGGGCCCGACGCTGAAATTTGGTGTTGCCGTGACGGTGGCCGTGACGGGCGCGCCAGTGCGCGTGACTGTGGACAAGCAGAATGTCCCGATGTGGACGCCCATCACGCTCGAGGCCGGCCAAGTCCTGGCCGTCGGCGTGCCCGCGACCGGTGGGTGCCGCACGTACGTCGCCGTGCGTGGCGGAATTCACGCGATGCCGGTGCTCGGGTCAGCCGCGACATTTGCGCTCGCCGAGACGGGCGGGCACCAAGGCCGGGTTCTGCGCGCTGGCGACTTGCTCGAGCTCGAGTCTGACGACGTGAACACGCCCGACTCGTGGATTGATCGCGACCCCGAGGCGATTCGTGCCGACGCGATTCCGAGCTACACGCCTTCGAACGGTGTCTGGCAGCTAGCCGTCATCGTCGGCCCGCACGCTGCGCCCGACTACTTGACGCCCACGGGGCTCGACGCGTTCCTGGCCTCCGAGTTCACGGTCGGGCACAATGCGAACCGGCTCGGTGTGCGTTTGTCGGGCCCTAAGCCCGACTGGGCGCGGACGGATGGTGGGGAGGCGGGATTACACCCGTCGAACGTGCTCGACTGTCCCTACGCGATCGGATCGGTCAATTTGACGGGCGATTTCCCGACGATCTTGACGCAGGACGGGCCGTCACTTGGCGGGTTTGTGTGCCCCGTGACGATTGTCCAGGCCGACCTGTGGAAGGTCGGGCAGGTCCGGCCGGGCGACAAGCTCAAGTTCAAGATAGTCTCGGTTCACCAGGCGATTGAACTGCAGCACGCGCATGACGTGGCAGTCGAAGCGCGTGAGCGCCCCACTGCGGCCAATTACCTGTTCGCCGACGAGATGTGGGCGGCGCAGATCAAGGAAGAGGTTCTCAGCAAGGACCCGGTGGTCTGGCAACGTCCCGGACTGGGCACCACTCACCCGCGCACCGTGTGCCGTCAAGCCGGCGACCGCGCGCTGCTGCTCGAGTACGGCGAGGACAAGTTGGATCTGGCCCTGCGGTTCCGCGTGCAGGCGCTGATCGATGCGCTGATGGCGTCGCCGCTCGCGCACACGCACGGCGGGCCCATCGCCGAACTGATTCCGGGCGTGCGGTCGCTGCAAATCCTGTACGACGGGCACGCGATGCCGCAACGCGACTTGGTCGCGCACATCGCTGCGGTCGAGGCCGCGCTCAAGCCCGTGACCTCGGTCCCGTCCCGGATTGTGCACTTGCCGCTGGCGTTTGACGACGAGTCGTGCAAGCAGGCGGTCGCGCGGTACACGCAGACGGTGCGCGCGATGGCGCCGTGGTTGCCGGACAATGTCGAGTTTCTGCGCCGCATCAACGGGCTCAAGTCGCGGGACCAGGTGGAGCAAACCGTGTTTGACGCGACCTACATGGTTCTCGGGCTCGGCGACGTGTACTACGGCGCGCCGTGCGCGGTCCCGCTCGACCCGCGGCACCGGCTGTTGTCGACCAAGTACAACCCGGCACGCACGTTCACGGCCGAGGGGACAGTCGGAATTGGCGGCGTGTTCATGTGCATTTACGGCATTTCGTCGCCGGGCGGGTACCAGCTGGTCGGCCGGACTTTGCCGATTTGGAATACGGTGTTGGCGGCGAACCCGGACCCGGCTGACGCGAGCGCGTTTGCGGGGGAGCCGTGGCTGGTCAAGTTCTTTGACCAGGTGCGGTTTTTCGAGGTCTCGGACGAGGAGCTCGCAAGGCTGCGCGCCGACTTTGCGCATGGACGGTACGCGCCGCAAGTCGAGGAGACCACGTTTGATTTCATAAGCTACCAGGCCGACATGGCAAGGGATGCCACAGCTATCAACGCGTTCCAGACGGCGCAGGCGATCGCGTTCCGTGACGAAGTCGCAAGGTGGAACGAGGACGACGATGTGGACGTGGCCGAACCGGCACACGCCGCGAATGCCAAGCAGGTCGAGGTGCCACCGGGCGGGACCGCCGTGCAGGCCGGGTTTGCGAGCCGGACGTGGAAGGTGTTGGTCGAGGTGGGCCAAGTCGTGAACGAGGGCGTGCCCGTCGTGATGGTCGAGGCCATGAAGGCCGAGCTGCCCGTGCCGGCACCGTGCCGTGGGGTGGTCGTGGAGGTGCTGTGCGCCCCGGGCCAAGTGCTCGACCCGTGCGACACGGTCGTTGTGCTTGGGCCCGCGCCCAACGAGTGATTTTTTCATTTTGGCAGACCGAGGTAATTAGATTTGCGGTAATGCTTTGGGAATGAACTTTTCTCGCTTAGCCTTGCTGTCGGGAAGATTGCACTCACAGAGCAAGAAGAAGCAGACAAAGAATCAAATCTGCTTCTTAATGTACAATAGCTGGGCATCACATATCCGCGCGGACCTGCTGCAAGGACACCTCGCCTGCAAACTAGCAAATTAGGCGCGCGTCACCCGAATGCACAGCTCACCGGCGTAGCCGCCGCCGTTCTTCTTGCTCAGCTGCACCCACTTGTTGAAGTTGCCGTTGAGCGCAGCGTTCAGCTCCTGGAGCGAAACGGTGCCCTTGCCCATGGCCGCGGAGCTGCGCTGCGGGTCCTTGTCGCAAATTTCAAACGTGATCGGGTCCATGCGCGCGTCAATGGTCAAGCGCACATCTTGGTTGGCAAACGACTGGTCGGCGGCTATCGAGTACAGCGGGGTCAGGACGTGAGGCTCTGAACATGGCAGCACCGGACGGAGAACGACGAGCGGATCGTACTCTCGATGAACAGGGTGTGCGACTGCAGGAAACCGGGAGCGGGGCAGCCGGGATACGAGACGCGGAGGCACGTCATGCCCCTCTCGTCGGCGCCAATGATATCGGCGAGCTTGAGGTTGGCGGCCTTAACTGTGGGACGCGGCAGGAGCGCATCAGTCGTGATTCCATGAGCCAAGATTCCAGGTTGCAGGACACGTACGGAGGGTGATCTGGAGAGCCATGTCGGGTGTTGGGAGAGGAGGGAGAGAAGCGAGAATGGGGATGCTTGTTGGGCAGCAAATGAGAACGGGCCGTGCCGTGCTTTTATAGTCTGCCGATGCGGCGAGCGCGAACGTAATGAAGAGCACTTGGATGGAAGTGGATTGTTGGGCGAAGAGTGCGGGGGTGACGGCGAAGTCGCCTTGTTCAGCGCATCGGGCTGGAAGATGATTGACAGCCAAGTCGCGCCTTGTTCAGCGCATCAGGCTTGAGATAAAGCCTTGGGGGTCCCCCCCCCCCCCCCCCCCCCGGTTTCTCGCAAATAATGGAAAACACCACCGCCAAATCACGGGCGAAGTAAACACCCTTCCACTCCGATCGCGCAACGTTTTCTGAGCAGAAAAGCACTGCGCCAATCGGCGACTGTGCCACGTTCCATAGACGAACATTCCCCTGCGAACCAAAAGATGTAAGCTGGCAAAGGCCAAGTGGGAGGGGCCTCTCATCCTGCGAGAATCATTGGATTGAGGCAGAGCATGGGAGGTAAAACGGTGGGAGAATTGTTTTGTCGCAGACGTGATTGTTGTTCGATGTAGAAATGAGAATCAAATCGCGAGGACGACTGGCCACGATCTGTCGCGCGCATCACACCGTGGACGATGGTTCAGTTCGCTGAAGCTGAGCCGCCAAAGCGAAGTGGCATCAAAATATCACAGCCCCTTATGCCTATTCACGGGTGTTTTCTTTATCGTCAATATTGACAATCGTTCGCGCTGCTTTTCAGTCCATTCATTCGACCTTGAACAACGGGCAAAGTGTGGACAGCGCTCAACCACTTTCATTTTGATTCGTTATTCTCTTTGGCGCCTGTGCCCACATTGCTCACACCTGAATAACCTGAGCAAAGTCATGATCGGTGCAGCATTGAGCCAAACAAGCTCATTTATCATCACAACGCTGCACATCAACCTCTTCGCACTCATGCGGATACTCAGAAACGCAAAATGGGGGTGACCTTGATGACAAGATCGCCAGCATAGCCACCACCGCTCTTCTTCTGCAGCTGGAGCCACCGCTCAGCACCCGAGTTGAGCAAGTTCTTGAGCTCCTCGCGCGTAATCATGGCCAAGCCCATGGCGGTCGAGTTTCGCTTCGGGTCCTTATCAACAAACCCGAAACTGGTTGGGCAATATGCAGTGGTGCATGCGAAACCAGAATGAGCGGGGCGCAGCCCTCCTTAAATACGTGCGGCCAGCTCAGGACAGGGCGCATGGAGAGCAGACAGTGAGCGCGGGTGATGAGCACGAATTCGCGCTCCGTTCTCTTTCACGAATGTCACGTGCTCGCAAAGGCAAGAGCAGCCACAGTGGACAAATTTTGACCGAAAATCGTCCTCATGCTCGATGACTACGCAAGCATACGTTCGGGTTTGGACAGATGAGCTTCACGCCCACCAACGCCGACAAACGCGTGCGTGCAGGTGGGCGGCGGGTGGGCGGGTGGGCGTGTTGGTGGGGGCGCGTGTTGGTGGGAGCGCGTCGCGACGATTGGCCATTGAGGACATGCTGTACTTAACGACGGTGTAGTCACCGTGACGCTACAGTCATTCCCTGTGCTATTGAAAACAAAGCGTTATAGAAATTGCCAGCACCACGAATACCTAAGCACCAGTCATTTTATGGCGGAAAAGGTCAAGCTGCCAAGCTGACCAGGCTCCAAATTACCAAAATGAATGCTTCAGCACGAATCCGCGAGCAATCATTTCGCTTGGACATGCTTGTGACAGTATGAACGTGTTCGATTTACGGATGGTCTCTCCCATCATGAAACAAAGTCCCCGACCGCCACAGTCTGTAGCTCCGCTTCCAACACCACGTCCGGCGATTGTGTGTCTGCTGTTATCCCCCAACAAATTGAGAGTACTGTCATCACGCGCTCAGCCAAGCATTTATTGCACAAATCGCCTGGCTCGTCCACGTCAATTGAGATCCACACCAGCAACATCACATAACTCCGCTACGCCTGCATGTAGCGCGACACCCGAATGCACAGCTCACCCGCGTAGCTGCCGTCGCTCTTCTTGTTCAGCTGAATCCACTTTTCGGTGCCGGCGTTAAGCGCCGCATTGAGCTCATGGCGCGAAACGGTGCCCTTGCCCATCGCCGCCGAGCTGCGCTTCGGGTCCTTGTCGGCAAATTCAAACGTGATCGGGTCCATGCGCGCGTCAAAGTTAAAGCGGACAAACTGATCGGCAAACGACTGGTCGGCCTGCTGGACGAGGAGACATTTGGACTGCACGAAACCGGGCGCGGGGCAGCCCGGGTACGACAGGCGAATGCACGGCGACGCGTTCTGCGGGTCGGTGCCGAGAATGTCGGCGACCTTGAGGTTCGCGCTCTTGACTGGAGAAACGCGGCCGGACTAATGGTTAGTCGCATATTGAACGCTTCGCTGATAGGCGTCACTTTGACATGGGACGCGTCGAGTTCGTCGCGCATGCTCGTAGATGCGGCCGCAACGCGAGGAGGGGCAGGAGGGGCTCGATCTACGAACCGACGGTGATCTGGAGAGCCATGGCGAGGTTGAGGGACAGAAGAGAGGAGGTCTGCAGGTGCTTGGTCCATCACTTCGAGCGCGGCGGGTCGCGCCTTTTATACGGCGCTGGACGTGGCGCAGCGGTTCATCGAAAATGGGGCGCAAAGGGCAGGTTCTGTGCTCCTTGGCATACAAAACATCACAAGAAGCTGGGGTTTCTACGGACGAACAGCTAGAAAACTGCGTGTTTATGAACGAACGTAGAACGTCAACAGCGTGGAGCGGCTAGAGTGGCTGTCGAATCGTCAAGCTTCCATGCCCGGCCTGAACGGGCTTGTGCCCACCACGACTTTGAAAAGTGACAAAGGCCCACCACCGCTCATCCCTCACCACACCGGACCATGCTGGCCGTGTTCGTGCCGAGTGCGTCTCTCAAATAATGGCGCTGAGCGGCAATTCGTGACGCGCGCAATATCTCACAATGATCAGAGCCGCACCCATCGCGACAAATTCAATTATGCAGACAGACCCTCAACATGTCAGCAACTGTTTTGATTCGTAATTTGTCTTGACCAGCAAGCGTGAAACTGGATAGGAGGCCAGAAGAGGGGAGCAAGACAGCATTTCATAGTTCTACCACATCTTGACTAATTTTCGCGACCGAACCGTCGTCACGAGTCGACATAACTTACGCTGCGCAATGCGGACGACGAGCTGGCCGGCGTACCCGCCGCCGTTCTTCTTGTTGAGCGACACCCACATTTCGGTGCCCGAGTTGGCCGCGGCGCGCAGCGCCTGGCGCGAAATCGCGGCCTTGCTCATGGCGCTCGAGTCGCGCTGCGGGACCTTATCGGCAAACTCGAGGCTCAGGGGCTCAGTGTGGGCGTCGACTTGAAAGCGGACGCCCTGGTCAGTAAACGATTGGTCGGGGCTCTGGATGAGCACTGCTTGAAGCCAGGAGCGGCGCACGTCGGGCAGATCAGGCGAATGCACGGCGACGCGTTCTGCGGGTTGGCGCCATAATTATCCGCGACGTTGAGGCCGGAACCCTTGACTATTGGCGGCGCGATGGCCAAGACGTTGATCAGAAGCGAACGCGACATGAAATTGAACGCGGCGCGAGGCGATGCTGCGGATTGTAACATTTGCGATTAGCGATTAAGCGCTACGAACCAGCCGTGATCTGAAGAGCCATGATGAAGAGAGACGCGAAAGAGCGGGAGGGAGCGACAAAGTCGAGGACGCGTCGTGATTGCGACACCGCAGTCAACGAGCGTGGCCATCCGCTCTTTTATAACCGCTCCTGTTGAAGGGAGCGCGCAAAATGTCTTCGACAATCGGACAATCGATTTTCGCGGGCCCGACGCATGCAGTAAGAGCGAAATCGCGTCTGTTACCGTTGGCAGGCGCGCTCCACCAGTTCCACGCGCGTCGATTTGCGATCCTCTTCCTGGGCCAGCAGGTTGGCGCAGCGCCATCTTGCGCCCACCAAGATACGCAGCGAGTCGACTTGGCGCTCTTGAAGGGCATTACGGCAAGGTTGAGCGCGCTGAGTGCCGCTGGACACAACGACGGGCACTTGGGGCTTTGTGAAGCCTGTGAGCTTTCGTGTAAACCTTCGTGCATGTCTTTGCACGCGTCGTCTCGTTCCAACACCGATTGGCGCCCCCCCCCCCCCCCCTTCCCACTCTCCATGCGACGTTGGTGCGCCAGCTGGTAGACGGCAAGCCAATTACCCATTCACAGATCCCCACCTTTTTAGGGTTGCTTATCCCAATTTGTATGAAAAGTACAGGGCCAGAATCGCCGTGAAAGGCTCGTCGTATGTATTTCGTTGATAGGTTCTGCACATCGTGATGCAAGGTCGGATGGCAGCAACCACCTATGCCATTGGCTGATTTGCACTCGCCAGCCGGCCAACATGGCCGTTGATGCTCCTTCAGCTTGGCCGCGCGCAGTAACAGCTGGACCGTGCGCACGCCCGGTCGCCTTCTTGATGACCTGTCTGCTGATGGCCTCCTGGCGACGGCGAGACGGCGTTGGTTTGCACGAACTGACTCATTTCGCCCCAGCGCGTCGCTGTCGCTGTCGAGCTCCCGCGCGCTGCCACCTTTCTCCGCGCGATTTGCGCCGCACGCACCGACACCAACAACGACGAAATAACGCGTTTGACTTGCCGCACTGCTCTCTGCCGCACCCCATCTGCAGCATGCCGCCCGCCGACGTTGCCGTCATGCCCCCGCCGCAGCCGCTGCCCGACGGACCCGTTCACCAGCAGCCATTGAGCCCTCCGCGCTGTCCCGCGCGCCCGCCCGTCGAGGGGCCCACCAACTGCCTGTGGGTCGGCAACCTCACCTGCGACGTGTCCGACGACATTCTGCGCTCTTAGTATGTTGATCAGTGGTGCAGCCCACTGGCAGGCGCGGTGCCCTTTTTGGCTCCCAATGCAAACCAACGCGCGTCTGCGCACCGCCGCTGTCCCGCGTCCCAGCTTTGAAGATTTCGGCATGCTCGACGACGTGCACGTTGTCCGGGACCCACACACGCGCCGGTCCAAGGGATTCGCGTTCGTGTCGTACAAGTCACCCGAGTCTGCCGACCGCGCGTACGTTTTGCGTGTCTTGAATTTGTCCCGCCGAATCTAGTTGTCCACCTATTGACCGTCACTTTGCACCAATAGGCACCGCTTCGTGACCGAAAACCAGCTCGCCATCCTCAACCGCCAAGTGCGCATCAAGCGCTCGGCGCCGCGCCCGCCGCGCAACGGGCCCAGTGCGGCCAACGCGCGCGGCGGGTTTGGCGGGCGTGGCGGTCGTGGCGGCGGTCGCGGCGGCGGTCGCGGCGGTGGTCGCGGTGGCGGCCCTGGGGGTATGCGTGGCAGCCGAGGTAGTGGTCCGTTCCGTGGCGGTCCTCCGCGCCCGATGAGCGAGCGCAACCACCACGACGACCGGCACGGTGGGCCGCGTCGCTCCGGGTACGACGACCGGCGCTCGAACCGCGACTACCCCAATGACCGGCGTTCGGATCGCGACTACCCCAACGACCGGCACGGCGGGTCATCTCGTTCGGGTTACGATGATGAACGCAAGCGGCATGCCAGTTTCGACGACCGCGATCGCGATCGCGGCCATTCGCGCGACTATGGCCACGACAGTCGGCGCCAGGACGAGCACCGGCGCCATCACAGCTACGACGACCGCGACCGCGGTCGCCGCGGCAGCTACGACGGGGGCAGCAGGCACGATTACCGCGACCGTGACCGCGAGCGCAGTCCGCGCCGTGACTACCGTTAAGCACGCATCTGCGTCGATATGCGACGAGACGGGCTCTTTCTTCGACCCGCTGTATCCCTGGCCTATGTTCTCGGTGGGGACGGTCCGTTCATTTTCCCGCCGGTTTGATCTTTGATGCCTTTTTTTATTGGCGTGGGGTAGTGTGCACCCCGGGCCGAGCACGTGTATTTTGTTTGAACAGTCCTCATCCATCGTCGCGCGCGGCATGCGCGACGGACACCAAGCGTTTGTTGTTGAATGTGATCAATCATTTTTTTTCTTTTGCTTGACCAAGACGAAGAAGAACGCGGCATCGCAAGCACTACATGATAACCACCACGATGTAGAACATGTTCTCGCGCCTACTCTTCGGCTCAACAACTCGTTCCAGCTCAGGGCCCCAAAGGCGGCGAGGCTGGCGGCTGTCACTTCGCGCCGGTGCGGCAAAACCAGTGAGGTCAATGAAGGCGCTGCAGGCGCCCTTGGCGCACTCCGCTCACATCCCCCATCTGCCCGCACAACATTGCACCGTTTATTTAGACGAACGTGTTCCTCTCCGCCGCTCAACGCCCGCCGGCGCAGGCCAAGAACCACCGCGGTCGCGCCTTGGCCACGACATGGCCGTCCTCCACCGCGCTCGCGCGTTCTCTCCCGTTCTTTGCACTCATCACTCTTCCCCCGCCGCGGGCATCTTTCCATGATCCCTAACCACCACGACGACCCTACCACCGACCCGGCGCACGACGCGTCCGCCGAGTCCACCGACGATAAGCTCAATGCCCCCCAACTCGCCAAGCTCGCGTGGGAGTATGCGCGCAGCGTCGGCATCGTGACCGACCTAACCGAACCCGAGCCGCAGCTGCGGTACCGTGCTAACCCATTCGTCGTCAACGAGTACGGCCCCGGAGCTGCGGACGCCCTCTCGCTCTCGCAGATCCTGACGGCGAGCTACCCGGAGCACGGCGCGTCGCTGTTCCACGCGCTCGTGGCGCGTGTTGTTGACGGCGACGCAGACGACGACGCGCCCATTTACATGGGCCATGCCGGTGCCGCGTGGTTGCTCTTCAAGATTCATTGTGTTGATCCAGGGTTCGCGCTTGGGTCGCGGTCGGCGCTCGCCATTGCACACGATCTCGCGGAACGCGCTCACGCCGCGGCGCTAGTCACGATCGAGCGGTCGCGCGACGACGACTATGTATCGTCGTCGCCGTTCCCGTCCGGAGTCGGGTTCCTGTGCACACCCGTCGGCGCGCTCGCCATTGCCGCAGTTGTGCGCCACCATTATGACCAGTCGAGCGTCAAGTTTGGCGGCCATGGGGACGAGGCAGGCGGGGCCGTCACCGATATTCTCGCGGAGCTCCACGCGTTTATTCAGCGGCACGCTTTCTCGCCGGACTGTCCGTCCGAAGTGCTCTTTGGCCGTTCCGGACTCGTGGCCGCACTGCAGCTTGTCGCGCGACATATCCCCGAAACGCGCGACTCGGAACACGCCTATGGCCGGGCTCTGCCCGTCACCGACCTGCTATTGCGTCTGGTCGAGGCCATTATCGAGGATGGCCGGAACGGCGCCGTCGCGCTCGCGCAAACGCATCCGGACGCGCCGCAACTCACGCTCGCATGGAGCACTCTCGGCAAATGGTACCTCGGCGCTGCACACGGCGCTGCGGGTATTTTGACGGTGCTGCTCGCCCTGTCCAACGACCTGACCGCGCCGTACCTGGAAGAGATCAAGCAAACTGTCTGCGATCTCGCACAGCTCGCTGAGTTCCCGACGACCATCGACAAGTTATGCGCGCCGGATACGCCGGCCAAGGACCCGGCGAACGTCATGGTTCAATGGTGCCATGGAGCTGTCGGACTTGGTCTGCTATTTGTGCGTGCATTTGCCAAGTTTGGTGATGCCGAGTTCCTCGCGCGTGCAACCTTGTGCGGAGAGCTCGCGTGGGAGCAGGGTACGTGCACCTTTGTCGCCCGTCTTCATTTCTCGCCGCTCTAATCCACGACCCTTCCTTCTCTCATAGGCATTGTCGACAAGCACGTTGGCCTGTGCCACGGCGTCGCTGGGAACGCCTACCTCTTCCTCTCAATGTGGCGTGCGACGCGTCTCCGCCTGTGGTACCAGCGCACACTTGCGTTCGCGCTGACCGCCCCGCACTGGCAAGGCGGTCTCTGCGACCATCCGGCGAGTGTCTGGGAGGGCTGGGGCGGGCTCGCGTCGCTGCTCGCCGATCTGCTCGTCGCGCCCGAGCCCGTGGTCGATCATGATCCCGAGGAGGCGCAGAGCGCGCAGTCATCATATCTCGAAACCGAGGCGACGGATCTGATCGCGCGCACAGCACATGCGCGGGTGCTGCTCGCGGTGGAGACGGTCAGGTCGGCCGGGTTTCAAGGGTTCCCATGCGTCGACGATTGCTGAGATGGGGCAGGTTGCGTGGGTGGATTGGTGGACGGCTGCACGTTCACATGTGGCGAGGAAGAATGAGAGAAAAAGTGATGAATGCGCGTAGAGTCATGTTAGAGATCGACTCCCGTTTGACGAGATGAAATGGAAAGCAATCAAACAGAGGAGGCAACATGTCCAGGACCTCGCTCGCAATTTATCAAGAGGAGCGCAGTTGAGCAGAAACTTCTCGCCTATTTTCGCGATTCAAAGGTCGAAACGATCACGGTTGGGCGGTTGCGGAAGGGTCCCTCTTTGACTGGATGCGCTGCGCATCGACCAAAACAGCATTTCCCTTTAATCGCGGTCACACTTGCCTTGGCGCGCGAGCGCAATGGATGGAGAAGGTAGAGACAGGTCTATTTTCATCATCTATCGTGTTTACATTACGCGCTGATACTTTAGAGCGCTGATGGTGTCGATCGCGCTGGGTTCGGACTTGACCCTAGGCGATCGCTTCGAAACGGACTGATATGGAAACGGAGCAGAGCAACAAAGTTGACACGAAAGGATCATAAATTACTCTACTAGTAGACGTGCGTCACCGCGGCGGAGACGGCGTCGCGCTGTCGAACAGCCACTGGCCGCAGCAACACCAAACGCAAGTAGTTGGCTCCAGCCGACGATCACAATCCTCCTGCTCAGCAATGTTGGCTCAAACCCGCAACGATTGCAACGCACAAAATAGACAGAAAATATGAAGAACCAATCATTTTATGATATTCATGGGTTTCAGAAATCAATTACAAACAGCCGCCGCGCGGCGGGCATCACGCAATAATCAAAGCGCTGCAACTTCCTCCTTACAGGATGGTCGGGTGGCACGCCGAGGCCGAGTGCACGTCAATCGACTGAGCCTGGCCCTGAGCCTGGAACGCCGAGACGTCGGCACCACCGTGGCAACCGCTAGCCGAGGCATCAATCGACTGGTACTGGCCCTGCGCCTGCGACGCGAACACATCGGCGCCGTTGTGGCCCGAAACGTCAACCGACTGCGTCTGGAACTGCGCCTGCTGGGCGAACACATCAGCGCCGCCATGACCACCAGCCGACGCGTTGATCGTCTGGCCCTGGAATTGCGCCTGCTGAGCAAACACATCAGCGCCGCCGTGACCACCAGCCGACACGTCAAGCGACTGCTGCTGGAACTGGCCCTGCTGCGCCGAGACGTTGGCGCCGCCAAAGCCGCCAGCCGACACATCAAGCGACTGCTGCTGGAACTGGCCCTGCTGCGCCGAGACGTTGGCGCCGCCAAAGCCCCCAGCCGACGCGTCGAGCGTCTGGTACTGGCCCTGGGCCTGCGAGGCGTTCACACCAGCGCCGTGGCCGTGGGCCGAAGCGTTGAGCGACTGGAATTGCGCCTGGAACTGTTCCGCCGAGAGGTTGGCGCCACCGTGGCCGTGGAGAGCGGCGTCGAGCGACTGGAATTGCGCCTGGCCCTGCGAGGCGTGCACGCCGCCAAAGCCGGTCGCGTACCACGAGCCGTCGTCGACGTTGATCTGCTGCGTCTGGAATTGCGCCTGCTCGGCCGAGATGTTGGCGCCACCATGGCCGCCCGCCGACGCATTGATCGACTGCGACTGCGCCTGCGCCTGGTACGCCGAGACATCGGCGCCACCGTGGCAGCCGCCGCCCGAAACGTCAATCGACTGCTGCTGGTACTGTCCCTGCTGTGCCGAGACGTTGGCGCCGCCATGGCCGCCAGCCGACGCGTTGATCGACTGCGACTGCGCCTGCGCCTGCGAGGCGTTGACCGAAGCGCCGCCATGGCCGTACGCCGACGCATCGAGCGTCTGGAACTGAATCTGGCCCTGCGACGCCGAAACGTCGGCACCACCGCAGACCGCGCCGGTGGAGACATCAATCTGCTGGTACTGCGCCTGCGCCTGCGAGGCGTTCACCGACGCGCCGCCGTGGCCGAACGCCGAGGCGTCGAGCGACTGGTACTGGCCCTGGACCTGCTGCGCCGAGACGTTGGCGCCGCCCGAGACGTCGATCTGCTGGTATTGGCCCTGGACCTGCGACGCGTTGACCGACGAGGCGCCGCCGTGGCAGCCAGCGGCCGACGACGCATCGAGCTGCTGGTACTGGCCCTGCGACTGCGAGACCGAGACGTTGCCCGAGCCCGACGCGGAGACGGACTGGTACTGGCCCTGCGCCTGCGTGGCCGAAACACCGGCACCCGACGCATCAATCTGCTGGTACTGGCCCTGCGCCTGCGTCGCCGAAACGCTGCCGTTGCCCGAGACGTTGACCGACTGGTACTGGCCCTGGAGCTGCGAAGCCTCAACCTGTGAAGGAATGAATGGAATTTGACGCGCGGATCAGTTCCGATCAGGTCGTGATCAGGTGCGATGAGCGCGACTTCGCGTCGAATTCTTTGGTGGAGGAGGATTGTTGAGTGCGTACCGAGGTCGTGGTGGCGGGGATCTGCATGACGGCCATGGTGGAGATGTGGTGGTTGGTGGTGGAGGATGTGGTGGGATGCTGGTCAAGACGCGGCGGGCGCCTCTGGTTTATATACGTTTGGATCCACGACACAGTGATCAGGGCCCAGACTCGGCCGCGAGGGCGCCGTGAGAGAAGGTTAGGTTGTCCAGCTTGTCGCCGCCATGGCCACCAAAGGGCCAAGGATCGCCAAGGGGCTTCACCGAGGTGCTCATAGTTTGAGCCACGGCGCGCGGGCGCGCGGCAGCGGACACGGATGGGGCGGTGAACCCGCGGCCTGCGCGCAACACGGCGGTGAACATGAAAGCCAAGAACCTTGCACCAGCGGCGAGGGACATGGTGGTGAGGGACGGTGAGGGACGCGCACATGCGCGGCCTGTTTGTCAAAAGCCTGGCGCAACGGTGCGCCGACCGTGCGTTGATGAAGGTTTCTGCATGGGTTGGGCGAAGGCCGGCGAAGCTAAAGGGATCAGCTTCGCCAGCGGGCACAGGGCCAAAACTGAAAGCAAAGCACATGCATGCGGATTGACGCAACGGAAACCTTGCAGCACCTTGCAGCTGGATCAGCATTGACTCACGCGGCGCGTCTCGCAGCCCTTCCAAGAAGTTGGTCGTCTCTAACGTCGCTGGTCGCAACCATTTGCCCTGTTGCTGAACGGAACTCTTTCCTTGACCAGCAGATTGGGCTCGACTAGGTTGGACTTGTCACGACGTGCGTGATTCTCTCTCTCTCTCTCTCTCTCTCTCTCTCTCTCTCTCTCTCTCTCTCTCTCTCTCTCTCTCTCTCTCTCTCTCTCTCTCTCCCTCTGTCTCACTCTTTGGCCGACATTTGGATATACTGGGACTGTACTAGGGCAAACTAGGGCAGCAACGCGCAGCGCGCAATACAACAACATGTCGCCTCTCCGCACGCGACAAAATAGCCAACAAATCAATGCCGAGAGGCCTCACCACGGTCGCCCCCTTTCTTCACCCACCACCTACTTGCGCGCCGCCTGGCTCTTGATCCAGTTGGCGACGCGCCAGCGGTCCTTGAAATCATCCCAGTCGACGTAGACGCCGCGCAGGTGCCGCTGCCCGCCCGCGCCTTGCCCGTCCTTGCCCACCTCGAACGCGGTGCGCCCATGCAGGACGCGGCGATTATGGAAGAGCACACAGTCGCCCGGCTTCATCTGGATCGTGAACATGGGCTGCGCCCGCATGTGCCCCTCCCACGCGCTCATGGCACGGTACCAGACCTCGACCTGGTCCGGGCTCGCTTCGAGCGGCGCCTGAAACGGCGGGGCATAGTACATGTCGCGCGCGACCGCGTCGTCGCTCCCGTGGCTGCTGCCGGTGGCGGATAGCGTGCGCCGCGACGCGAGCGGGTGCCGGAAGTGCAGGTGGTGCGGCGTCGAGGTCGCATTCTTGGCCGTTGCGTGGTGTGCGTGCGCGTAGTGATACGAGACGGGCACGTTGGCGAGCGCGTCGACGAGTTCTTGCGGGTGCGACTGGGCAAACGTTTGCCAGGCGTGCCACATGTCGAGGAAGAGCGAGGCACCGCCGCGCGTCGACGACTGGAGCATGTGCAAAAACTGGAGACCCGGTGGGGCTTCGAAATACATCAGGTCCATGTGCAACCCGAGGAATTGCGCGGTATACGCAACATTGGCCGAGTGCGCGACCGACTTGACGTCCCACGACGGGCCGTAGAACGTGTGCCGAATCGCGTACCCGAACCGCTTGGCCAGCGTCTCGACATAGTCGTTGCCTCGGTCGAGCGGCACATTGTGGAAAAACACGAGCCCGTGCGTCGCAAACGCGTCGAGAACGTGGGCGGGCATGGCTTCGACAGCGGACAGCGCCGTCGCGCGCGTGCGCTCGGCAACCGTGTCGGCAGAGCCTGCCGCGGCTTGGAGCGGACCAAGCGGGTCAATCAGCGACTCGAGCGGCGGGAGGTCACGGTAGTCGACGTGCAAAATGTCCTTGTGGCCGTCCTTTGACCACGCGACGGGTCGCGGCTGGGTCGGAGCGCGGTCACCGTCAGCTGCAGCGCGCCCGCGCGCCGGGTGCGTGTAGTCCCAGCGCTGCAGGTACGAGAGCGGGTACCGCGACACGTGGTTTGCGGCCTCGGCAGCAGCGGCACTCGCGTCCCCGACGCCGACATTCCCTGCGGCGGCCGTTTGCGACGCGAGTGCAAACACGGGCCACTCGACCACGAGCTCCCATTCGTCGCGCGCGGCCGCGTCCATGGCCACGGCCGTAGTCCCGGTGGCGCGTTCCCAGCGCACGGCCTTGGGCGCAATTTCGAGCGGAATGTCGCCGCTCGCGTGCAGCTTTTGGCGCGTCGACGGGTGCACACACCGCGCGCACGGGCAATGGTCGCGCAACCACACGTGGTGGAATTGGGAGGGGGTCTTGTCGTCGCCGTAGAGTGCCAGGTCGACGCGGTTGCCATGAACAATGGGGGCAGAGGGTGGCGTCGATGAAGTCGCGGCCGTGGCCAGAGTACGGCGCAGCTGAACCGAGAATCGCGTCGACGGCAGCACAACAGCAGCGGTAGCACCTGAAGAGCGGGTCATCGCGGCATGGTGCGCGAAATGGCGCGTCGTTGTCGCGAGCGCGGCCTTGACGAGCGCAGTACGAGGACGAACGGTGGCGCGAGTTGCCGGCGCTGCCGCGGCGAGCAGGCGTGGGGCTGAGAACATGGCTGGTGGGCAAGCTTGAGCAACGAGAACACTTTCGGAACGAGCAACCGGACACGAGCGCGACGGCGGTGGGGAGGAGTAGGTGGAGGAGGAAAGGATATTGTTGTCGGTCTGGCCAGCCAAATATGCTGGCCACTCAAATTTTTGGACATTCCGGGCCACGGCGCGGCGCGCGATCGCGATCGCGTGACAAAACTCTGGCATCCGAACCCTAGGTTAGGTTTTACACTCTTCTCCTCCCTCCTCAGAATCCCTGTCCACCCTGAACGAACACAAACCATCCTGGCACGCCAGCAGCCACACCGCCACCGACCGACGACGCGTCTCGGCGGTGTTGCAGGCCAGCTCCTCCACGCCGTTCTCGTTCAACCCCCGCAACACACATCCAGCAACACACTGCCCTCATGATGGACGACTCTGCCCTGGCCGCTGCCGCCGCCGGTGCCACTGCCCCGCGAGTTTTCGACCCGCTCGCGCCCTATGTCGTGCTGACGGCCGTCGACGCGTCGGCGCCGTCGTGGCACGCCGTTGACTTTGCCGCGAACCTCGTCGCGCACCTGTCCAACTACCGCCTGCTCGTCGTCTACGTCACGGCGCTCAACCGCACCTCGCGGTTCCCCTACCTCGACCACTTGGACAAGGCCTACAATCTCGAGATTCAGCACGAGGCGAAATCGGCCATCCAAGAGTGCCAGGCCTACCTGCACCGGTTTGACGACAATGTCTCCTACGAGCTGATTGAGATCGAGGGCGAGGGCGAGGTCGGCCCGCTGCTCGAAAAGTACATTGACGAGCATGTGCCAGACTGCAACCTCGTCGTGCTCGGCACACACGGCCACCAGGGCCTGAAAAAGTACGCTCCGACGCCTACGGCCGACACGTCGTTTCAGTTTGCCGATCCACTCCCGATGTCTCACCTCATCCGACACGCCCAACCTAGGATGCTCTACGGCTCCGTCTCCGAGTACTGCATCACGCACCTGCGGGTACCCGTCACCGTCGTCAAGGCACCCGCTGGCGCCACGACCGCCGGATCGACGCGTCGCTCGTCGCTCTCGGCCTCGTCGGCGCCCAACCTGACCGACCGTCCGAGCTGAGCATGCTGTACCCGACCCGGTTCGCGGCAATGTGATTGAGTTTGAGCAACGAGAAGGGAAACCATGGGGCACCGGTGGGAGCTGGTGCGCGGGCCCTGGAGATGTTTGGATCCGTTTCTGTCCCCCCAGCGCGCGCTTTTTTTGTCATACCATCTAATTTTTCAGACACGAAAGAGACCGAATGCGACGATTGAGACGATTGAGAAAAACGACTTGACGGAACACTGTTTGATGCTTTCATCCCTTCAACATCGAGCACGTTGGCACCTGCACGGTTTTAACGTGGCCATCTGCGCCAGTCGTCTTCGACGTGCTGCGAAACCATTTGCATCAGTCCACTAGACGGCCTTTCGACCATCTCGGACTCGGAACGCCAACGACAGCCCCATCACCAGATGATGACCAGCCGACAGGCGCGTAATGAATGTGAGCGTCGTGACCAACTCTTTGACCAGCACCAGGCGCCTCCAGGAGTCAAGAGGTGCGCCGTGAGGTCTGGTGCATTCCATGCTGTAACCGTTAATGGCTTAGTCAACTGCAAGGAACGATCAACCCTCACGCTTCCTCTCCACGACATCGACTCGACGCAACGAATAGACGAACCCTTACATGCGCGCATGAAACCCATTTCATTCCACCTCGCTACGACGCGCTCTATAGACTCGACACCAGTAGACCAGAATGCAGACCACTCTTTCTCGCGCGGCTCGGGCCGCTGCTGAAACGATTGTGCCAACGCTGGCGCCACGTGTCTTGCCCATACTTTCGTCGGCGCACGTCGCGGGCACACGGTCCATTACGCTATCGCACCGCGCGTCGATCCAAGCTCCTGCGTTTCTGTCGGCCATTCGTACCGTGTCGCAGGTGACGTGCGTCGTGAATCCGACCAGGTAGTCACGGCCACACCACGCCGGTCCTTCTCGCACGCGCACAACACGTTCAAGCAGAACGCGCCGTGCAAATCTACGAAGACATGCGGCCGCCGGTTGCGAGACCAGGAGCACGCGTAACTTGTGCGGTCAAGAGCTAAATGTGTCGCGATTTCTGGGACCGCAACTCGCGACTCTGAGGAACATCGATCGCGTCGGACCAGCACGCAGGCGCGCTGGTCCCGGCTCTAGTTTCTTTTTATCTGCGCAAAATGAATAGACCTAGTCTTGACTGTCATTACCGTCATCTTTGCGTTGTGCAGAATGATTGCTTCGACAGCACGCATGCGGCATGACCCAACCATCAACCTGGTCTGACACTAGCTGATGGGTCCGTTCCTTGCCCTCCCCACCATGATTTCGACACTCACGTCAGTGGTTACAAGATAATACTAAAATTGTTGCGCTTCTTGCCATCGTTCACCATCGCCTTGCCCACCTTCCCGCGCACCCGGTGCCGTATGACCCCACACCGGCACTTTGCCTCCTCTCCCAACTTCTCATCCTCGACACCCGAACACTTTGCACACGCGCCACACCCGCACGGGCACCCGGCGCGCGCCTTGTCCACCTGGTACAGCGCGCACACGAGTTTCGCCGACTCGCGTTCCGCGACCAACCTCGCCCCCAAGCCCTTCATCATCACCTCGCCATGCAACCGCTTGGCGTCCATGTACCGCGCATTCGCCACACACGCGCGCGGGAGGACCAAGTACACGAGCCGCGCGCCGTTCGGAGCCAAGTGCCGAATCGCCTTGGCGAGCATCGCGCCGCGCGCCGCCGGGGTGGGTAGGAAATTCACCACAAGCGAGAGCGAGACCACATCGAATGTCTGCCGCGCGGTGGTGGGGACGCCCGTGCCGGGGAAACAGGCCGGGTCCACTTGCGCGGTGTCGGCGACAGGCGCGAGGTACTCGGAAAAGTCAAACTCGTCCTTCCATTTTCTGGGGGAGGTGGAGCGGCACGGCGCGGTCGGGAACTGGAAAAAGTCGGCGCGCAGGACGGCGGGGCTTTGCGGGTTTAGGTCGATCGAGAGGATGTCCCCCAATAGACCGCGGGATTGCACTTTGCGGTACGCGACGGGACCCTCGAGCGCGCCGACGTCGAGCAGCGAGAGTGGGCGTGCAGGTAGGGGCACTTGAGCGCGCGGGATCTGCAGGTCCGGCAAACCGCCGGGTGCGGGAATGGGAGGTTGGGCGTCGGCGAGGTGCGCCATGAGCGCGACGAGCAGCTCGCTCGGATACTTGGTCGACTGGATTTTCATCGACGCGCGCTGGTACGCGGCGAGGTCGACGGCCGAGAAAGCATCAGCGGGAGTCGCGGTCCGTGCGCGCTTGGCTGCGGAAGCGCCTGCATCATCATCATCACTGGCCTCGTCGCTGTCGGAATCATCATGACGAGCTGTCACGGCTTGCTTGGCGGCAGCGTGGAACCGGGTAATGGCCTTGCGTGCTCGCTTCTTGCGTGGGAGGGTCGGTAACGATCCGGCAGCGTCTTCGCTGGACACGACGGTTGGAGCGATGTGCGAAGGGGTCGATACGGCGAGTGCGGCTGTTGTGCTGCGGGCAACGCGGCGCACGATCGGCGTCTTTTTCTTGCTCTTTGCCATTGGTTGGAGGAGATGGTGACAGACTCGAGAGAAGGAACAGTATGGTGATCGAGTTCTGTGATCAGCATCTGTGGTGATCTGGTCGCTGGTGGGCTGATGCTTCTCCTGTGGCAGCTCGAAGCAGCCCAAACGGAAAACCTCACTAAATTTCTGAAATCAAAGTGAACAAAACAAGCCTCCGGGTGGAGAAGGTAGCGGCAGCGCCCTGGTGCAAGATTTTGTTTCTTGAGCTGCATCAAAACTGGTCGAAACCGACCGCAGGGAACGGGAGATATACAGGAGAACGCCGAAACAGCGGCAACACGACCAACAACGACAGAAAATGCCTGGAAAGTGCGAGAGAAAACGAGAACGAAAAAACACCAACGATGGACAAGGACGACCCATCACTTCGACTTGGCCCCCGTCGACTGGGCAGCTGGTGGTGCCTCCGATGCGGAGGAGGAGGATGGCCCAGCCTTCGCCGTATCGTCCTCGGCATCTTCATCCAAATCAGGATCCATGACCTTCAGCAACTCGACGGCCACCTTTTCGTGTTCGGCGGCCTGCGCCTCGTAGAGCGCCGTGCGGCCGGCGTGGTTGACAAGCTGGAGTGCATCGAAGCGGGTCAATGAAATGCCGCGAAACGAGTGAGAGCAGGGGGCCAGAACAGCGTACCGTCAGCTCGGCGCCCGCGGCAATGAGCAGCTTGGCAATCTCGTCGTGGCCGTTTACAGCGCACCAGTGCATCGGCGTGTTGCCTTGCTCGTTTTGCGTGTTGACCGAGACGGCGACCAGGTGCTGCAGGAGGTACTCGACAATATCTGGCGTCACGTCGGGAGCGATCAGCACGTGCTGGTACAAATTTCCGCGAGTATCATGCCACACTACCCTTGTGACCATTGGCCGCGGCCATGTGCAGCGGCGTGTTGCCGCCCGCAACGGGCTGCGCAAGCAGGGCTGCCACGGAGACGTGCGGGTACTCGTGCTGAAGGCGCGCGACCTCCTCCTTGAGCTCGGGCAACTCGCCGTAGCGTGCGCACAGCACGACCTCGTTGGTGTCAATCTCGGCGAGCGGCGTTTGCGTCATTGTTGTGGTCGGATCGCTGGTCAGATGGGGTCGGATTCAGGGCTCTTGGATTGCGAACGAGGTGCGCTTCAGGTTGCGGTAGGTTGTGCGGGCGAGGTGGTGCTGATATTTGGTGGTGATTTGCGTGATTTAATTCTTGTGTCTGTCCGCGAAAGTGGCGGCGGTGGAGCGGGAGCGCGAGCGTCATGTGAGGCGAGGTGACCCGTTGCTGCTCGCGCTCTGTCGCGGTGTGCGGCGCGGCGCGTGGTGCTGATGTCGCACTTGATGGGCGATGTCTCACCGCGACGCGTTCTGCTCGGCCAACCGCGAGTCGCGACGGGGGCAAAACGCGTGAACCGCCGCCGCCGCGCGCCAGTCTCAACCGCCCGAAACCGCTCTTTCTCCCCGTCACAACCACCCGCAACGCCTTCCCCAACCCCAACTTCACCATGCTCGCCGGTCACCACCACGACCCCACCGCCAACGCGCCGCGCGACATGACTGCCGAGCAGGCCGCCGGCAAGATCGCGGCCACGACCAAGCCCGCCGAGGCCGACCCGGCCGCGACGCAGGCCTACGAGCACCACCACGGTCTGTGGGGCTCGCACTACGACCCGAAGCCGCGCCCAGACGCCGCGCACCTCGCCAAGCTCGCGTGGGAGTACGCGCGCGGTGTCGGTGCCGCGATCGACGAGCAGCTCGTGCACGCGCCGGAGCTGCGACTGCGGTACCGCGCCAACCCCTTTGCCGTCTACGAACACGGGCCTGCCGCGACGCGCGCGCTCTCGCTGCCGCAAATTCTGACGGCGCGCGACCCGGAGCGCGACGCGTCACTGCTACCGGCGCTCGTCTCGCGCGTCGTCGACGGCACGCTCCGCCATGCGAGCGACGACGCGTCCGTCTACACGGGCACGGCCGGCGCCGCGTGGCTGCTCTTCAAGATTCATAATGCCGATCCGGGGTTCGCGCTCGGGTCGCGGTCGGCGCTCGCGATCGCGCACAACCTCGCCGAGCGCGCACACGCCACGGCGTTCGCCGCGATCCAGCGGTCGCAGCAGCATCACCATCACGCGTCGTCGGCGCTTTCAGGCGTCGGGTTTCTGTGCACGCCCGTCGGGGCCCTTGCCGTGGCCGCGGCTGTGCGTCATCACTACCGGTCCGGCGTCGAGTATGCCGGTGAGCCCGCGGCGCATGGCGCTGGCGGTGCGCCGGACGCAGTCGTGGCCGACACGCTCGCGCAGCTCAACGCCTACATTCGTCGGCACGCTTTTTCACCCGCATGCCCGTCGGAGCTCCTCTACGGTCGCGCCGGACTCGTGGCTGCGTTGCAGTTTGTCGCGCGCCACATCCCTGAGACGCGCAACGCGACGCACGCCTACGGCCAAGCTCTCCCGATCGCCGACTTGCTGCCCAACCTGGTCGAAGCCATTCTCGAGGACGGCCGCCGCGGCTCTGCCACGCTCGCCCACTCCTACCCGGACGCGCCGCGGCTCACGCTCGCGTGGGCTTGGCACGACAAGTGGTACCTCAGCGCTGCGCACGGCGCGGCTGGCATCCTCACCGTCTTGCTCGCCCTGCCCGACGAGCTGATCGCGCCGTACCTCGACGTGATCAAACAGGCCGTCATGGACCTGGCCCACTTGAACGGGTACCCGACCACGCTCGACAAGCTGTGCACGTCGTACACGCAGGCGACCGACCCGGCGCACGCCATGGTCCAGTGGTGTCACGGCGCGGTCGGATTTGGGCTGCTGTTTGTGCGAGCGTTTGCCAAGTTTGGCGACCTCGAGTACCTTGCGCGCGCGACGGCGTGCGGCGAGCTCGCGTGGGAGCAGGGTACGTTGGCGCGTCACCATTTCGCGTCCCTTCGTCCTCCTCATTACCCATTTCTGATCAATGGTGTCCTTCCATAGGCATCGTCGACAAGCACGTCGGCCTATGCCACGGCGTCGCGGGTAACGCCTATCTGTTCCTAGCCCTCTGGCGCGCGACGCGTCTCCGGCCGTGGTACCAGCGCACTCTCGCGTTTGCACTGACCGCCGCGCACAGGCAGGGCGGCCACTGCGACCATCCGTCGAGCGTCTGGGAGGGCTGGGGCGGGCTCGCGTCACTGCTCGCCGATCTGCTCGTCACGCCTGAGCCCGTCGTTGAGCACAACCCGGAGCACGAGCAGCAGAGCGCAACGTTACGCGACACACCTGCGCCGCCGCGGTCGCCAAGTTTGGAGACGGAGGCTGGGGATATGGTTTCCCGCACGGCGCTGGCGCGCGCGCCGCGCGCGGTCGAGGCGGTGACAGCGGCCGTGTTCCATGGGTTCCCGTGCGTCGATGATTGTTGAGGGATGTATGTGATGGTAGGTCTGGTCAGATGTCGGAACGGGTGGCGGGGCAAACCGTCAGAGCAAACCAGCAGATGCTGTCGATTTGATTTCAATGGTGTGGTTGCAATGAAAAGAATGCAAGAATATCTCTCCCAGCATCCATGACCTCTTGGCCTTGATTATGAGGAGACCGGTTCAATGTCCTGAAGGGAATGCTGTGCCACGACAATCCCAAGACAATGACAAGACAAGAAGTCGGAGATGAGCAGAGTAGGGCGGGCGTTTGAATGCAGAGAGTGTAGCTGAGCAGAATGGCGCTCTGAGGATAGATGACCCATAGAATGCAGTCAAGAGCCGTGACTTTCTTGCTGTTCTACTCGACTGGAAAGTTTGCCAGACCAAAAAAAAACTGCGCAAGCACTTCATGATCATGGTGCAAGACCAGTGCTTACTGTCAAATTATTGAGTCTACAGGTTTCGATTCTGCGACACCAGGCTGATCAGCAGTGACCCTCTGCTTTTGCGTCAAGGCTTGTATCAATGACATGTCATTGAGTGCACTGCCTTCTCCAACAGTGCCATGCTATGCATCGCTACCTATTTGAAATGTATGTGACAGACTGCAGCAAGGAAGCCACAATCCCAGCACGCTCATTTGGCTGGATAGTCCAGCAAGAGAGCGCGCCATAAAGCTCACTGAACGCCAATTTGGACCCATGCTGCCCATGTGAAAAAATGGTTGTGTCGTCGTCCACACAAGCGCCATCAATGACGCACACTTTGAGCACGTGGAACAACCACAATGCGTTGTGAAGTGAGCATGCTTCAAACGATAACCTGAGCAAGTAAAGTTAAGCACGTCTTGACCACAGGGCTTGAAATCGAAAACAGAATGGCATCATCGTGGGACACTTGATCATAGTTTCTCGTCGGTTTTTTTCTGCGAAAACCATTGCGAGGTTAGGCGAAGATTGTTGCAACGGCGAAAAAAGACTCTTGCCACACTCGCCGATTAATGAAGGCGATTCAAAGTCCGATTACATAGCGTCTGTAGGTTTCGATCCTACGACCTCAGGGTTATGAGCCCTGCGCGCTTCCTCTGCGCCAAGACGCTGAAATCAGTCTGAAACTCATTAAATTTGGCGCAATGCGTCAATATCACGTGAGTTCACCTGATCCTGCTCCACCGCACCATCCTCGTCCAAGGCCCTTTAGTGCCAAAGCATACATCGCGAAATCGACCGTTGACGACGATCTGCAGCACGCACAATATCCGACGCGAGTAGCTGCAATTTGACGACGTTTTGCTCGTCCACCCGCTCCTCTCGTTCAGGCAGGTGTCAGTGCGCCGCGACCATGCGCGCCATCGCCCAATAGCCTGCCGACTATGGACTGACGGTTCAGCTGCTTTACGCCCCTCGCCACGCGCCGTGCTTCGATGCCCCGCGCCAAATTTTTGATCAATTGCACGAAATTACCCCCGTGCCCGCGATTTCGATTGCGATCGCGATCCCATTGCTCGTGGCCCTATATAGCCCCCTCACACGATCCAATCTCACACGATGACGGCCACCGACGCCAAGCGCATGCCCGTCGACCCGGAGAACCGGACGTGGGCCCCGGTCACGGACCTGCGCAACATTGACCCGCATGACCGCATTGGTACGGGCGCCCTCCATTGCGCGTTCCTGCGCTAGGACCCTCTTCCGGTGTGCCCGTGATCGAATCCTGACGCCGTGCCGACCGATTGTAGCCTTTTTCGAGGCGCGGGACCAGCACCTGCGCGAGCAGTGGGTCGAGCAAATGACGACGGTTATCATCAAGGAGAAGCTGCAGCGGTGCACGCGCCAGGAGGGCGTCAATGCGCCCGAAAACTGCCATCACCTCGTCGAGGCCTACATGGACCGGCTGCGCCGTGGTGGGTTCAAGTCGTGGCGCACGGAGCTGCAGGAGCGCCAGAAGGCCGCGGCCGCGGCTGTGTCGGCCAATGAGTAGAACCCTGGGTGCTGTTGCGCCGGGTTGGAGAGTATCGCCTGAATACATGATTAGGTAGCTCCGCTCTCCACCCTCTCTCCACACGCTCTTCACCCGTTCTTCAGCTCGTGCCGACTGAATTTCCATGCTCAAGCGGCACATTGTGGGTCAAAGCTCATCAAGTGAGACCCAAACGCCAAACTCCGCGTGATCAAACCCGGTGAAGAAAGTCAACCAAATCCAATACTAATATTACAAGCACACGTCCTCCACATTCTCCACTCTCCATCCATCCACTCATCAACTCGCCTGGGCCTTGGGCTTGACCGCGACCTGGCCCAAATTCGAATCCAGCTCCATACTCTGCGCGGCAATCACCTTTTCCAGCTTATCAAACTCCTCGTTGGCCACTCTTTCATGCTCGTCGAGCACCTGCTCCACTTTCTGCACTTCTGGTATGAAGTACTGCAGCATGTTCTCAATCCCGTTCTTGAGCGTGACCACCGACGAGTCACACGTGCGGCACGCGCCCTTGAGCTTCAACTGCACGGTCCCCGTCGACTCGTCGAACCCACAGTACTCGATATCGCCGCCATCGTCCTGAATCGTCGGGCGAATCCGCGTATCCAAGAGCTCCTTGATCATCGCCACGACTTCCGAATCGGTCGCCAGGATTTCCGTATCCGCAGGCGGTTTCGCCGCGAGCGCCGGGTCGACGACCGCGATGCCCGCCGCGGCGTTGGCGAAATGGTCGGTCAAGGCCGCGAAAATGTCGGGCTTGACGAGCGGCCACGGCGTGTCCTGGTCTTTCGTGATCGTCACGGCCTCGGCACTGAACAAGACGCCCACGATCCCGTCGATTCGGAGGAGCGCAGCGGCCAGGGGGGAACCGCCGGCCAGGGCGTCGCGCGTGGAAGTGAACTCGACGGTCGACCGCGCATCGGCGCCGAGGACCGGCACGCCGGGCTTGAACTTGAGCGAGTCGGCCGACGGGGTCGATTCGGTCTGAATGAAGAGCGTGCGGCGCGCGGCGAGGGTCGTGATGGCGGGAACGGCGCGGAGTTGGGGGCGGGACAGCGGCACGGCATGGCGCGCAGCGAGCGAGACGATGGACCGGCGCGAGACCGATGCGGCGGTGGCGGCACGGGCGGCGGGCGCGGCGCGCGCGAGCTGGCGGAGCGCCGCGACTGTCGATGATGCGGAGCGGATCATGGTTGTTGATGAGCTGTGGATGGCCGAGGAGAGAGGTGCTGATGCTAACAGACCTGCGCGACCGCGACCGGCAGGGACCGCCTTGGAAGGGATGGCGATGCCGCACGTGCGCTTAGGTCATCGGCTCAGCCGCCATCCGACATGGGATTGTGTAGAATCAGGGGTTCTATAGAACCCTTGACAGAATCTTGCGGCATCCTGCTCTCACATTCAGGATCCTCCATCCCACTCCGCCAGGTGAACAAAGACATAACCAACACCACCCTCAACTCATCCTCACACTTCGCGCGGCACCGCAGCGCGCTCCGGGCTCGACTCCACCTCCCCCTCCTCGCGCTCGCTCGCCTTCCCACTCCCACTCCCCACATCCGCCACCGCTGGTTGCGGCACCCCACGATCGCGCCACACTGGCGACTCCCCCGCGGGCGCGGCACTCGCCGGCCGCGTGGGCCGCGGCGGTAAACCCACCGCCGGTGCGGGCGCAGGCGACGGAGCCGCCGACGACAGCGACGACGAGTCATTCCGGGGTGCAGGGGACGACGTATCGCGCGCCGGGGCGGGGGCAACGGCGGCCGGGGCCGACGGCGGCCGGTACGACCGGTCCCAATCGACGCTCGTACTCGACCGGTCGCGGTGCAAATGGTAGTCGCGGTGGTCGTGGTAGTGGTCGCGGCGGTCGCGCACGTCGCGCGGGTCACGGTCGCGGACGTCGCGGGTGTCACGCACATCGCGCACGTCCCGCACGTCCCTTGCATCACGAGAATCGCGCGCGTCGCGGTAAATCAGTGCAGCATCGCGCGGTGGCGGGACGTACCGGTCGCCCCCACTCCCGCCCGACGGGTGACGCCGGTGTGCGGGCGGCGGGTTGTTACTGCTGGAGCTACCGGCCGAGGACGGGCGCCACTCGCGGTCACGGTCGCGGTCACGGATGTCGCGCAAATCACGCATATCCCAGTCGCGCGAGTCGCGCGAGTCGCGGCGGTCCAAGTCACGCACGTCGCGCGTGTCGCGCCGGTCCAGGTCGCGCGGCATGTCGCGCACGTCACGTGGCACGCCGACGTTCATGGGTGGCAGCGACGTGGCCGATTCGGACCGGTCTCGTGGTGGTGGTTCGTAGTGCCGCTCGCGGTGCACGTCGGGCATGTCGCGGTCCGGGACTGACGGCGGACGCGGCAGGTCGGCGGTGGGTGCGGCGGGTGCTGCCGGGATTGGCGCGGGCACAACGTGGTGGTGGTGATGATGATCGTCAGCCGACCCGTCGAGCAACTTCTGCCGCTTGCGCTGCGGCTCGAGGTCGGCGTCGTCCGACTGTGCCGTCTCGACTGCAGCAGCAGCAGGGACCGTGTCGGTGACGGTTGTCGGTGCCAACGGCGCACCGTTCCCGTCCCCATTAACCGCGGCGGGCGCCGGATTGGACGTGGTCGTCGTTGAGGTCACGCGCTGCCGCCGCTTGCGCACGATCCCGTCCGGCAACGGTGGCGACGCGCGCCGCGCGGCTTCGGCCAGCGAGGGGAGCGGAGACACCGCGCGTGTCGGTTCCTCTTGCACGGCCGGGGCCATGGGCGATGCTCGCCGCACTGCTTCTGGCGCTGATGGCGCCTCTGCTGCCGGTGAGAGGCGGGCAGGCAACGCACGCGCCGGTTCCTCCTCGCGCGCGGCCGGGACCACGGGCGTCGCGGCCACCGCAGCGGGCTCAGCGGCCGGTGGCTCGGCGGGCTCGTTGGCGGGCGGCGGGTCGATCGGCGTCGGCGCCGGTTGCGGCTCTGCTACAACCACATCCATAACCATCGGCTCGCTCTTATCCACCTCGTCCTCGTCTTCGTCGTACTCCTCGTCGAGCTCGCGCCGCAAAACGGGACCCTTGGTGACCGGTGCCGCCACCACCGGCGGCGCTGCGGCCGCCGCAGCCGCTGCGGCGGGCACCCTCACGGGCACGGGCACGGGCACGGGCACAACCACACTCGGCGCGGTCCGCAACGCATCGCTGTCGAGACGATCGGGTAACTCGACCGCGGGTTCCTCGTCGCGGTCCCCACCGTCGCGCGCGTCGTAGTCCTCGTCAAGTTCGCGTGCCCAACACCCGAATGCCGGCACAGGGGCCGGGGGCCCGGACCACGAGCCTGGAACCGACAAAAATGACTCCCGATCAATGCAATTGGAAAGAAC
>GG745339.1:558444-574770 GCA_000151295.1 Allomyces macrogynus ATCC 38327 | reverse complement strand
GCGTTTCGTCCTTTTTGTCGAGCCATTCCCCCATTCGAATTTCTTCGCGCACGTACTCGAGCGCTTCAAAATATGGGGTTTCGCCGGTATGGAGTGCGGCAGCCCGTCTGTACGCATCGAGCGGCGTCCTCGGACCTGGTTATTGGCACGCTTCGTAGAGCGTGCCAGGTCGTACCCAGACTTCCGCCAGCCGCGGGTTCAAGTCGGTATCGCACCGGAGTAGGCGTCGAACCGCGTCGTGGTACTGGCGGATCTGGAAAGTATTAGCACGCCAATGGAGCACCAGAACGAGGGATTGCGCGGGTCGCGGTAGACGGCTTGCTGGTAGGCGACGTGCGCGGCATTGTACCGCTGGTGCGCCATGTGCACGCGGCCGAGGAGATAGTAGGTCTGCGCGTCGGACGGGTCCAGTTCCGCAGAGCGTTCCAAAAGAGAGACGGCGCGCGCGTCGGCGTCAGCGACGGCCGCCGCGTCCTGCTGCGGCGGTTGCGGTTGTTGCTCACCATCACCGGACGCAGTTGGCGCCGACGCCGTGACCATCAGGTGCGATAACCACCCGGCCTGCTGCAATGCCTTGGCGTGGTTCGGATCCGCGGCCAAAATCTCGTCATACGCCTCTTTCGCCAACGCGTGCCGCCCCTGCTGCTCGTAGCAGTGGCCAATCTGGAACTGGATATCCAACGTCGTGAGCGGCACGGGCGGCGCGTGCAAAATGTGCCGAAACACGCGCAACGACTCGTCCCAGCTGCCCTTTTGCTTGTACAAGATGCCGAGCCGGAAGTAAATCTCGTTGGCCTTGTCAAATGCCGGGTCCAGGTGCACGTTGCGCAACGCCGTGTCAAAGGCGACTTCGGCGTTATCGTGCGAGCCCCACCGGTCATACAGGATTCCGATCCCGTACCACAGCTTGGGCACCGCAGGGGAACTCGCGTGCAGGAGCTTGATCGCCTCCTGGTACGCCTCGAGCGCGCGCTCCAGGTCGTCGAGCATCAGGTAGCAGTGGCCCAGCCCGCCATAGGCGTCGCCGTTGCCCGGATCCAGGGCCAGGGCGCGGTCAAGGACGTGCACGGCGCGCGCAAACTCTTCGCGCGCGCGGTACACGCCGGCGAGTTTCATGAGCGCCGCGACACTGTGGGGTGAACGCGCAACGACTTGCTCGTAGACAGCGTGCGCGCGGTCGAGATCGTGGAGCGATTCGGCGAGTTCACCGACCGTGAGAAGACACGCATCGTTGAGTTCAGCGAGACGAGCGAGGGTCGCGGTCGCCGAGGCTGGCAGCGGGACCGAGGGGGTCGTGGCCGCGGCAGGGTCTACGGGGGCGCCGGGAGCGCCGGGCACGGGCGTGCGGCCGCGCGAGTAGCCGTTAACTGCGGGAGGGGCACCGGTCGGGTCGAGCGACGGCGCGCGCGGCGGTGGGGCGAGGACCGCGCCGGCGGGAGGGTGCGGGGGCATTCCTTGATGCTGATGGTGCATTTGCAACTGCTGCTGCTGCTGCTGCTGCTGCTGCTGCTGCTGCTGCATGGTCTCGCCGCGGTAATAGTGGACGTCGGTCGGGGACGCGGGCGGCATGCCTGCCGCGAGCCCGTTCGTGCGCGGCAGAGGAGCGCCACTCCGGCGCGCACTGTCCGCGGGCGCCGCGCCGCCATTGACCGCACTGCCATTCGCGGCTGCACGCGTCGGTGGTTCCTGGTGCACCGGGCCGTAACTCGCGGGGAGAACGGCGAGCGGCGGCGGGACGGGGCCGCGTGAGAGCGCCGGTGGGGCCAGTGCGGCGGATGAGGGGACCGACGCCGAGGGCGGGCGCGGCGGCGGCGGGTGGTGGTGGTGCGCGTGGTACCCGTGCATGTCGTTGGGGTCGTGCGTGTCGGCGGGTGCGTACTGCGGCGGGGCCGACGATGCTGGTGGAGGAGAGAGCAGGCCGGGCGCGGCACTGGCGCTGTGGCGCGCGTTGCCAGGCGGGGCGTAGCCCGCGTGCGCAGCGTGGTCCGGGTAGTACCCGGGTCCGGGGGCGGGAGCGGGCGCGGCTGCGTATTCGGGGCCCGGGTACCCGGCCGAGGCGTGGCGCGAGGGCGCGGCCGAGTGCGATTGCGAGGGCGGCAGCGGCATCGGCAGCGACGATGTTGGTGCGGGAGCGTGGTGCGGTTGCGGCAAGTGCGGTGCGTGCTGCGGGTACTGCACAGCGTGTGCGTAGGTGGACGAGTAAGGAGCGTGGACGTTGTGGTGGCTGTTTGCGGCCGACGACGGCGTGGTGGAAGTCGCGCTGTTGGGCACGCCTCCGCCGCCGCTGGCGCCGTTGTAGGGCGCGGCGGCGTGCATAGCGACGTGCGCTGACGTGAGTGCGGGGAGTGCGTGCGCTGGCGGACGTGTCGGATGTGGGGCGACGCGCGATGCCAACGTGTCGTCGTCGTCGTCGTCGTCGTCGTCGTCGTCGTGGCAAAGTGAGGGCCGTTCACGGCGAGTACGTGGCCATGGTTGCGGCGTCCCGATCGTCCCGAGGCACAACGCGCGCCTCGGGGCGCAACGCAAGGGCGACACCACACGGTCGCCGCGTTGCTCGGCGGCCATGGCCATGGGCACGGCACCCGCTGCACGAGCAGCCCACCGCAGCCCACCGCAGCCCACCATCGATAATGACGAGGGCGTGCACGAGCGTGCCGCGCCGGCCGCGCCGCCATCGTGCACCGCCGTCCTTCGTCCCGTGGCTCGACGGCCCGCTCCACCGCGAATCTGGCGCGAGACAGGCGCGAGACAAGCACTGTTGGCCTTGTTTGGCTTGCCACGTGACCCGATCAGCGCTGCTCGCGGGTCCGTCGTCGCGCACAATCGGCGTGCCGGCCGGCTCGACGGTTTCTCGCTGCAGAAGGCTGCTCACCGCCCGCGACTTGCCGCACTCCGTCAGCGACAAGCGCACCGACCCGGCCAGCCCTGCTCCGTCGCCCAAAGACCCCGTTGAACCCGTCCAACCTTGTCGAATCCCGTCGACCTCGGCAACACCCCAGCGACCGACCATGTTCGCCCTTACCAACGCCTTCCGCCGCCTGGCCGTCGCCCCCGCCGCGACCGCCGCGCGCCTCCCCGCGCTCGCGACCTCGGCCCTCGCCGCCCTTCCCATCGCCGCGGGCACCCCCCCATTCGTCCCGAAGCGCCGCGAATCCGGGTGGGGGCGTGAATTCGCGGAAGATCCGATTGCCGCAAGGCGAACAAGGGCCCGGTCCCGCTGCCGATCGGCGGGTCCACGGCCGGCACAACGCTCGTCTACGGCGACTACGGGATCCGGCTGCGCGAAGGCGGCCGGCTCACGGCCAAGCAGCTCGAGGCCGCCCGTCGTGTGATTCGTCGCAAGATCCGTATTGTCAAGGGGTCGGAAATGTGGTTGCGCGTGTTCCCCGATGTGCCCGTGACGTCCAAGGGAAATGAGACGCGTATGGGCAAGGGGAAGGGCACGCTCGACCATTACATGTGCCGCGTGCCCGTGAACCGCGTCGTGTTTGAGATCAAGGGGCCGGGGTTGCATTGGGAGGTGGCCAAGGACGCACTGCGTCAGGGTGGGATGAAGTTGCCCGTGGCGTTTGAGATTGTGCAGCGCAAGAATGAGGAGGCCAAGGCCGCGGAATTGGCCAAGGCGATCGCGGCCAAGGCAGCTGCGGATGCGGCGGAAGCAGCACCCAAGGCTGCCGCAACGGCGACCGCGGCGTCGTCCTGATTCGAGTCGTTTTTGGATTTGTTGACCATCTGTTCTTGTTCGCAGAGTTGAATCGAATACATTAGCTAGCCTTCATTTTATCCAAAATTCACAACACACCCACACCTTACCCACTCATCACCTCCACCTCGGCCGGAAACACGACCGGGCTCGATGTTGCGCGCACCAACACCCACCTCCCTCCCAACACCGCACTCACTTTCACACACGCCGTGACCGCCGTCCCACCATGCGCCAATGAGTACCGTCCCGTCGTCACGTACCCCACCACCTGTTTCGCCGGCGGAATCCCATTCATCTTGTCCGCCTCGTCCCACTGACCCGTCCGCACGATCCGCTGCCACTCCCGTTCTGCCGCGGCCGACGGCATCGTGTACACGAGCGCATGTTCGCTCGCACGTCCGCGCGACGGGAACGTCAGCCGCACCTGCACGAGCGCCGAGTCGAGCGAAGGGACGGGGACGTTCAGCGGCGCGAACAGCGTCGCGAGCGTCGCTTGCACTTGCGCGGCCCTCGGAGCATCCAACGCCCCCGCAAGCGAGGACGTGAGTGCCGGCGACAGGAGCCACGGCCCTGTCACGCCATCCACGTCCATCCGATCCTCCCCCTCCCTCGCACCAAAGATCGCCGCCCAATCCGGATCAAACGGCCTCTCCACTTCCAACGCCGCATAATTCACCCTCTTTGCGGCCGGCCGCGCCGTCCACTTCCCCTGCGCGACGACCGCCTCGCCCCGCGTCCAATGCGCGTGCGCGTCGGTCAGCGGGAAATCGAACGGGAACGCTGGGACCCCGGCCCTCGTGGTGCTGATCGCGCCATTCGCGCAATCCGCCGGGACGCGCTCCCGCCCAGACGAGCGACCGCCACAAGGGAAGAACCATGCCTCGCGGAACGAACAAATCGAGTCCCGTATTTGCGTCGGCCGCGCGGGTCACGATCAGCGGGAACGCCACGTCGGTTTTAGCAACGGGTATGAGCCGCGTGCCGGGGACGAGGATCGCGCGGCGCCGGGTGTTCAAGTCGTGTTCGCGCGGTTTGGACCGGCGCACGGCGGCGCGGACCGAAGGGTCCCACAGAGGGGACTGCGCCGAGTCGGTCGACCAGGTGGTCTCGAGGACCGCTTGAGCGCGCGCGCGGTCGCCGTCGGTGCGGGAATACGTCGGCGCCGCGGCGGGTACGCGAGCCGCGGGTCCCACACTCGCAGACCAATCACGGTGCCGACGGGCAACGGGCTCGCGTCGGTCGTGCCGCCAAGCGCGCGCCAGATCGAGTGTGCGGGTCGGGTCGTGAGATTCGAGTCGGCCAAGGACAGGACCGAGTGTAGCAGACCGAGAGATTTCGGCCCGCGCAGGGCGAGTCGGCCAATGTCGTCGAGTTGCTCGACGTGGACGGTGGTCAGGCCGAGCACGGAGATGACGGACGCGACGGACGAGACGAACGCTTTTCGATGGCCGGGTGCGTCCAGAGCCACAGTTGCCGCATCGCCGCGTCAGTTTCGGTGTCTGCGGGGCGCCACAGGCACGTCGCCGGACCGAGCATCCCGGCCGGATACGTCTTGGTCGGATCGAACAACACCACCTCGGCCGTGCGCTTCCCGTTCGCGTACCGCGCACCCCCCACCTTGGGTCCAAGCGGGTCCGTGATCCGCGCAAGAACCGCGGCAATATCCTCTTTTGGTCCCCGAAACTCGTACTGGCAGTGGTACGAGTGATCGAACACGGGTGGTCGCGTGCTGCGACGCGCGGTAGAATGCGCGCGCGCCCTTTTGCGTTGGCGTGCAGGGTACTTTCCGGCCCCACAATGCGCGCATGTGGAACCGCTTCACGTGCCACAGGTGCGTCTCGAGCCAGGTACCGTTGCGTGCCTGCCGGCGAGTAAAGGGGGTGCGCCGCTTGAGTCGGAGCGCGCGCGGTTTACGTTTTTTCGGGGTGATCGGGTCGTTGGCGAGCTGTGGAGAGAGGGATGGGCGTCAGTTGGAACGTCGAGCGCGCAGGTGGGGAAATTGAGGTGCGAGTGTACCTCTTGGATCGCGCGGTCACGCAGCCGCACCGGAATCTTTTTTGGGTTGTGCGAGGCAGCACGACGACGGAGGAACCGTGGAACCTTTTGGAATGCGCGCGACTTGGCCATCTCGCTACAGTAAAGCGCGGTCAAGTACATCCAGACAGGGTGGAGAAGGAGGGGGAATGTCCGTACGTGGCCTTTTTCATGACGTTGGTCATGGCCGAAATCTCGAACCGGCGCGCCTCGGCATACTTTTCAACGTTGAGCGTGCGCAGGATGAAGGCTACAGAGAGCAATTCGACTCGTGAGCGAAAATGATTTAGTGGAGAAAATAAGACGTGCGATGAACAGCGTACTTGACGGCGCGACCGACGACGTGGTGCCTTTTTGGGTCGGGATCTTGGCGGCCATTTTACGGGCTAGTTGATGGCGGGGTGGTCAGATTGGCCAACCTGACGACACGAGCGCTGATCTGTCCATCCGGAGTATTTTTGAATTGAAAGGTCGGACAACCTTTCTTGCGGTTCATGTTCCCGCCCGCGGCCGAGTCCTTGCCGGCCTCGCCGGGTGCAGGTCGCTTGCCTGGCGTCATTTGGTCCATGGTGCGCTCGCTCAAACGGTGCGAAATCGAGCTGGTTCGCTGAACATGAGCTGAGGGTGACTTGCTGGCCGTTCAGGGTCAAAGTGCTGGCGTCGGCAGCGGCGCAAGCGGGCGGGCACGTCGCTGAGCGTCACAGTCGAGGCCGACCATGATCGGCAACGGGAGTGATTGTCTCGCGGGTTGTGCATGCGGATGCGACGCTTTTGGCATGTGGAGCCATCGTGTCTCGCAGCTCGAGGATCATCACACGTGACGCCAACTTTGCCATGGCGGCCGGTGATCCTCGCGGTCGCCAACGCTGCCACCGCGAGCACACGCCCAAGTTGCGCACCAACAGTACCAGCAACCGGCCACTTGACACGACGACCCTGCAGCTGCGACTCTGCAAGCCGGCGGCGGGGGGGAGCACGACGAGCAACGCGCATCAAGCAGCTGAACACGGCCCAGCCGGCAACACGACACCAGCACAATACCAATACAGCACTTTGCCGTGTCCATCTGCACGACGTGCGCCGCAGCCCATTGAGCAAGCCGTAATTCCAAGCTCGAGGTCAACCAGGAGTTGGCCGAGGAGTGGTTGGTGTTCAAGCGGCGCCCCTTGGTGCTCTTTCTGCGCGCTGATCACCACCCGACCACATCGACGTGCTCGTGGCCGTATACCAAGTTCCTGCGACACGCGCAAACACCCTGTCCACTCTCCACCCGAACATCATGTCGATTCGCGGTCACGTTCCATATCCCGCCGCGCGCTGGCCGCGTGCACCACGCGGCACGCACGGTACAGCTGGCCCCGCGGCCCTCGCGCACGCGCTTCTCGCCGTCTTGCGCCCGCTCGTGCGAACCATGGCAACCAGTACGACTCCTGCCATGAGCGTGCGATTGCTCGGTCGAACAGTCCCCGTCGTGACCGCAGCGCGGCGTCGCGGCTTCCACCGGATCTCGCTCTCGCAGCTCTACCCGGCACTCTTCACCTCGTCCAAGGAAGCCTCGGCCGCCAAGCCCTTGACCTCGTTCTACTCGACGACCACGTCGTCGCACTCGTCCTCTGGCGGGTCCGGCGGTGGGAACCCCTTCACTGACGGCAGCGCGACGCTCGACGTGCTTCAATCGATGGGCGCCGACACCGCCGACGGCGACACCGACCAGGCCTCCGGCAACAGCGACCACGACCCGCTCACGCTGCTGCGCAGCTACGACGACGCACTGCGCGCATCCGGCGGGTCGGCCGACGACCAGTTCATGGACGTGGTCGCGTCGCTCTACTGGGAAATGCGCCGTCTCACGGCCAACGAGCGGATCCCGGCCTACGAGCACTTACCGGACCACCTCCTCGCGCTCGCCGAACGCGTGTGGGACCACTACCTGCACCTCGCCGCGGACCGCGCGCACTCGTCCGTTGGGTCGCAAACGCTCACGATGCTCACGGAAACGCTCGACATTCTGTTCGTGTCGTGTCTCGCCTCGCCCACTTCCGCCGCGCCAACGCTCGAAAACACGGTCCCGGGACTCGACGCGCCCATGTACCTGTCACGGCTGCAGTACGTCGTCCAGGACTGCCATGACCGGCAACTGCCTGTGGCCCCACGCGTTTACGAGAATATGGTCGGCCACATGCTGCGCACGCGGCAAGCATTGCGGGCGTCGCAGTTTGTACACGAAGCACGCACACCGTGGTCGGACGCGACCTTACTTGCCGTCTCGCGCGCGCTCTTGCGGGACCAGTGGCTCGATGCGTTTTTCGAGTTTTTTCATGATCATCTCGTCGATGCCAAGGACCGCCAGGCCGCCGCCGCGCAACTTGTCGTGGCGCTCCTGCGTGCGGGGCGAACGGACGACGCGCGCGCTTTGCTCGACCAGATGCGCGACCAAGGCAGTGGGACCCGGGACGCGGACAACCACGACGGGTCGGTCGTGGCGCGGATTTTGGCGCGGTACGACCCGCCGCCGCTCGATTCGGCCGCGCGGTGGGATATGATTCTCGAGTGCGCGTCGACGCACCCGGACTTGGCGCTCGATTTGTTACCGGCCGCACTGGAAAAGTGCCGCGGGCGGTCGAACAGGCATTTGGGCGCGCTCGTGCCGCGGGTTCTCGAAACGCTGTTGGCGTACGGCCACCACGCGCACGTGAACGCGGTCGTGAACCTGGTTCTGTCGGCGCCCGATGTTCTCGACGCGCGACTGCTCGGCAAGATCATCAAGGCCCTGATCGTGCAGGGGCAACTCGACGCGGCGCGCGACTTGTTCGACCGCGTTGATCCACGGTCATGGCACCATTACTCGATCCTGATGAAGGCGTATACGGACCGCGGGCAACTGGCCGAGGCCGAGCGGCTCCTGGACGAACTGCTCGCGACGGACATCCCCGTCAAGTGTCCGCCATTCACCGTCTTGATCCACGCGTATTTCGCCGCCGGCAAACAGAACCGCGACGTGCGTGGCGCCCTCTCCTGCATCAACCGCATGCTCGACTCCATGGCCCGGCGCGAGGTCGCCATGGACGCCGACGTGCTCAACACGCTCCTGCACGGGTACTTTGACTTCGGGCTCCACGCCGAGGCCGAGGCCCTCGTCGATGGGATTTTCGGCATGCATTCGCAGGACCTCGACCCGCCGCCGCCGCCGCCGCCGCCGCGCGGACGACAAGCGCGCAACCGCGCCCCGCTCCCGCCCGAACTGACTCCGTGGCGTACTTCGGATCAGACGACGATCGTCGACGAAGTCACCTTCCGCACCTGGATTCTCGGTAAAACGCGCGTACGGGACTTTGATGCGGTGGTGCGGGCGTACCACGCGATGCAGTCGCAGCAACTCCCGATGGACGCATGGACATTGACGTTTGTCGTGCACGCGATGGTCCGGACCGCGCGAATCACTCAGGCGCGACACGTCGTCGCGCAGTTCCCGGAAGTCGGGCATTCCCCTGTATTCACGGCCGTGATAGCGTCGGCACTGGAAGCCGCGATTGATTGCGCCGGGCGTGGACTGGACGCGAGAACGCGAGTCGCGCGGGGCGCGACGCGCCGGTTCGATCGGGATGCGGCCGCGCGGGTCAAGGCGGATTTGGGCATGTTGGCGGCCCAGGTTCTGGCGAATGCGCGCGAGGTGCCAGTGCACGCAGCGGCGAATCTGTGCTCGGTGCTCGTGCGCGCAGGACATGTAGATGGGCAGGCGGCGCTGGCAAGGCGGTTGGTGGAAGATGCGCGGCGCGGTAAGTTTGTGAACGAGTACGAGGTCGCGCTGGCCCGGGGACCGATGGCGCCGGTCGTGTTCATGGAGTTGAACCGCAACCGCGTCCATTGGATTGTGCGGCTTGTCGCCGAGGCGCCAGGGATCAAGGAGGTGGATCGCAAGTTGGTCGCTGAGCAGATGCTCGAGGTCGCAAGGTTTTCGCCGAACGTCGTTGCGGATTACGTGTTTTATGCGCCCGATACGACGGATGCCGAGGACGTTGCGGCCCTGTTGGGCGAGTTGGAGCGGGGGGTCAATGCGCGGGGTGGGGTGACGGACGTGACGGAGCGGGAGCGTGGCGCATGGAAGAGGTTGGACATGGCCGTGGCCGAGGCCGCGGAGAGGGGTGGATGGGCAACCAAGGTGCCGCACGCGTACGCGGCGGTCGCCGACGTGATGGCGCGGCTCATGGCGGAGCGCGGCGGTTCGGCGCCCGCTGGTGAGGGCGAGGGGGAGGGGGTCGGCGCGCGGGACGAGGTAAGAGGCGATCGGATAGCGCGCAGGGTGGAGAGGAGCGATGAGGGGGCGGCTCGTAAGAAATACAATACGTAGTTAGCTTGTCGCGTCGTTTGCGTGTCCGGACGTCGCGCGGCCGGACGGTGATTCGATGGTGATCATCACACTTTGGCCGCCGCGACATCGGGCCGTCCACCAACAACGACCAATGCCAACTCCTGCTGCGGCAAATCAGACCATGTCCACAACGATGCTCACCTCCGATACGCAACCGCCCGCATACCACTACCGCGCCTTCTACGACTACCCGGCGCGCGAGCGACTACCCGACTGCATCGAGCCGTACCGCCCCGACGTGGACCCCACACACCCGGACGCGTTCACGCCGCGGTTCCTGATTGACGATTTCTTGCGGCTCGTCAACTCGGAATCACTGCGCAAGGAAGCGCGCATGCTTGGCATCATCCCGCCAAACACGCTTGGGGGCAGGACGCGGTCGACCTCGCGACTGTATACAGCGAATGAATTTGCGCAAATCGTTGCTCGCGCCGCGAGGTTGCAAAAGGGCGCGCTGCTCGACCGGATGCTCGGCACCGAGCCGCCGCCGGAACTAACGCGCAACCAGGCGTTCGATATCATGAAGTGTTTTCGGTTTGTGTATGAGGTTCGGCATGGCGTGTGGGATGATGGAACGGCCGTGACGGGGTCACTGCCGCTTGTTGGGCATCCGCCCATCGCGTCCGTTTTACATGGGCCTGTACACCCTCCACCTGTTCCGCGCGAGACCAGCACGTCCGTGACGGGTCCGAGGGCAGCAGGTTTGTCCACCCAGTTGTCTTCCTCGTGAACGGCGATTGTTGAAGCAGTATACTGACTTGACGAGTAGGATCTCCGCTGCCAGCGACGCCAGCTGCGACCCCGAAACCGACGCTGGCCGATCTGCTCTTGACGAACGACTCTGCGACGACTGGTACGCGCAATGGATCACACCAAGGACCCATTACGACGACGACGACTGCTCCAAGCACTCCGCTTCGTGCCCTCCTTCCTCGTCCATCCACGACATTGCCCGCCGCCCAACCCTCTCCACCGATCCCCACCGCATTGCGGCCTAGAAAGCCGTCTACCTCGCTCGCCTCGTCGATGCTGCCGTCGGTCGCCACCTACGCCGTGCGCCGGCGATACGTGTCGGCAATCGGTCTGCTGGTCAAGGCGTTGGAGGTGCCGCTCGACGAGAATGGCGACACGCTCGCGCGGCTCGACGTGGCGCATACCGACGTGCATGCCGATTTGATGACCGACGGCGAGCTCGCACTGCTAGATTTGCTGGACGCGCCCGCGGCGGCAAGGGAGCGGTTGCACGCGGCCATGGCGAGAGCGGGGTCCGCGGCGGCGGCGGCAGCACTGCCCGCCGCGCCGGTCGAACAGGGCGGAGCGCAGCGATGAGGAAAAGTCCGCCGTGTTCGCGAGGGAGTATTCATTGGTTTTTGGCGACGATGGGGTGGAAGCGTCTGGTTTGCGGTGCAGCAGTCCACGTGCAGCAGGGGTGGAGGCGTCGCTGCCTGCGCAAGTGACTCGCTGCATCCACTCTGGTTTTCAAAGACCGGCTGCAACGCGCGGCCAGCCCCCGCGCTGCGCTCAACGACGACGAGCACGACAACCGCCACACTTCACAAACGAAATGGGCGACGACTCGCCGGCATCGCGCCGTGCTTCGGCGCGCCTCCGATCGCGGCCCACCCCGACCCCGATCCCGACGCCGACACCGCCCGCCAAGACGCCGACGCCGCGCAAGCGGGCCAAGAAGAAGATTGCCGCCGCCAAGGCCGACAGCAGCGACGATTCGGGGCTCAGCGACGACGGAGACGATGACGATAATGCCGACAAGCCCGCGGCAGCCGCCGCAGCGCAGGACGAGAGCGATCTAAGCAGCGAGCCAGAAGACGACGACAGCGACACCGACGACAGCGCTGGGTCCGACTTTGACCCCAGCACGCCGTCGCAGCGCGCCCGGAAGCGCGCGGCTGCCGCTAGCAACGGCAAGACCGCCAAGGCTGCAGCAGCAGCGACGCCCAAGACTCCGACGACGCCGAAATCTGCCACTCGTCGTGGGCGGAAACCCAAGGCCGTGGTGGATGACGATGATGCCGTCGACAAGGACACGGCCGACCTGCCGAGTCTCTTCAAGGCGCCCAAGGCGCCTGCGCGCAAGCGCGCGGCCGGCCCGTCGGCGAAAGCCGGTCCCAAGGGCCGCGGGACCAAGCGCTCCGTCGTGCGGCTCGAGCTCGACCAGATGTGGGAGGCCGTGACGACGCCGCGTGTCGCACAGTCTGGGCTCGTTGATGACTGGCTTCGCGAGTACCACATTGACGCGTCGGCCGCGCTGCTCGCGCTGGTCAATCTGATTCTGCGCGCGACCGGGTGCCCCGAGCAGCTCAACGCGGCGCAATTCGACGACCAGGACGCGGTGCAAGACTACTTGACGGAACTGCAGCAGCATTTCGCCGACATGACGAGCTACCCACTGATTGCGCGGACCAAGGCCGTGCGCGACGAAATGACCGCCGTCTTTTTATTCTTCTCGACGTTGATCCAGCGCGACGATCCCGTCATGTGGGAGTCGGACGCGGCGATGCTGCAGTCGCTCGTCCAGTGGATCACCCCGATGTCGTCCTCGTCCCTGCGTCCGTTCCGGCACACGGCAACGGCGCTGGCCCTGCACCTCGTCTCGTGCCTGTGCACGGTCGTCGCCAACGACGACCACCCGGACCAGCAGGCGGCTCGCGACGTGGTTAAGGAACTGATCGACGCCGTCTTTACCCACCGGTACCGCGACGTCGACCCGACGATTCGCCGCGAGTGCCTGCGCGCGCTGGGCCAGTGGATGGAGCGCGCGCCCAACGAGTTCCTCGAACCGCTCTACCAGCGGTATTTCGGGTGGCTGCTCAACGACATGCACACGACCGTGCGCCTCACTGCTCTGACCACGCTCGCGACGATTTACGGCAACCCGACACTGGCCCCGGGCATGCGGCTGTTCTCGGAGCGGTACAAGTCGCGTATCTTGGAAATGAGTTTGCGCGACTTGGACCCGCAAGTCCGCTTGGCTGGTGCGCGCGTGACCGCCGCCCTGTACCCGATGGGCCTGCTCGACCAAGAGGACGTGGACGCGTTCCTGACGCTCGTTTTTGCCGTGCACTCGACCGATGTGCAGACCGTTCTCGCGGACGCGTTGGCCGACCGCACGTGGGTCGCGTTCGGACAGTGGTTGCGCACGACGCTCGATCGTGCTTACGGCGAAGCCGCAAGTAACGTGCAGGTGGACCACGCGCTCGCGCACTTTGTCGCGTTCTACACCGTCCCGGTCCTCGCAAACCACGCCGACCTGATCGCGCTCCTGCGGCAGACCGACGACCCAGTGCCCAACGAAATGCTACTCGTACAAGTCCTGCAGGCGTTGTGCGAGAAACCGAAAACGGGTCCCGCCGTCGCCGAACTCGTCATGGCCGCGTTGCCCGCGCTGTTCACCAAGTACAAGGGCCAGGACCGCGCGCTCGTCGCGCTCGCGCACATGGTTCGCGCGGTGCCCGCGACGAGTTGGGTCGAGTCGTCGGCCAAGACAGCGACCCTCGGCACGGTTTTGACGCACGTGCGCGAGGCGCTGTTCCGCACGGCCGACCATGACACGCTCGCGGAGCTCGTGAAAGTGTTCGCGGACCACGCCAACCGGCCAGAATTGGAATTGGCCGTGAACCCGCACTTGCAGCCGTTGCTCGATGCGTGTGCCGCTGCCGCTGACGGCGACCACGCGGCGCAAACGGCCGCGGTGATGAAACACTTCCACGTGGACGTCGACCGTGCGAACCTCGGTGATTCGTATGACGGCTTGGTCGCGCACTTCCTCGCGTGTTTACGCGAAGGTGTTGCCGACCCGGACCTGGTCGAGAAATGCACGCGCACGCTGAGCGACGACGGAGTCTCCCGCACCACCAAGGTCGAGGCGGTCAACTTGCTCGCCGAGTACCTGGCCGCGACGCGGACGCAATTGAACGACGACCTCGCTGCGCTCATGGAACCGGTGCTCGTGGCGACACTCGAGACCTGGGAACGGCACGAATCGCGGAACGCGCAGGCGCGGGCCGCGGCGACGGCACAGTCGTCGTCGCAGGCTGACGTGACCATGGCCGAAGCCGCCGATTCGGAAGAGGATTTGGTCTCGGTCAAGTCCGCGATGGACCTCGTGAAACAATGGACGATGCTCCTGCACGCGTCGCTGCTCGACTTGGACTATGCCGCGTCCCTCCTGCAGTTCCACCACGCGATCACCGCCGCGGCACCCTCTGATGCCGCGGCCGATCCAGCCGCCCCACACTCGCCCGTTCCGTTTGGGAACTACGTCGATGCCGCGTGCGAGTTTATTGTCTCGACCGTGTTTGCCGAGGTCCCGGAGGCGCGGCTCAACGAACTCACGCTCGCCGCACTGCAGAAGCAGTTCCAGCGGCACGAAGGGGCCGCCGATGGCGGTGCGGTCATCCCGCCGACGGCCGTCTCGCTTGCAAAGCCATTTGCCGCGCTCTACAAGGCCCGGCGCACCGTGCGTGTTGCGCCCGTCGTCCAATTTGGCGGCGACTGGGTCGTCGACGAGTACGAGCCCGCCGCTCCCGCCGCGGCCGCGCCAGTGGGAACGCAGGAGAAGGTCGAGGAGGGTGAAGATGAGCCGGCTCCCCCAACGGGGGCGGCGATCGACCCGGAAGTCCTGGCTCGCGCGAATGCCGCGGCCGCGCCAATGGTCCGCGCGCTGCGCGACCTCGTGCCGTCATGCACGGTCACGGACGCGCGCGCGCTGTATGCGCGGTTTGCGGGCAAGCATGTGCTGCACACGTTGGTCGTCGCGCTGGCGGGGAAGGCGAATATCAAGCACGATGCTACCACCGCGGCCATGTCCAAGCCCAAGACACCGCGCCGGAAGTCAGCGGCCGGGACGAAGGGTACGACTCCCGCGCGCCGTCGTTCGACGGCGGGGACGGGAACGCGGCGCACGTCCAAGTCGAAACGGCTCGCCGAGTCGAGCGACGAGGATGATGGCGAGGAGGCCGAGGAGATTGAGGACGCGGATGACGAGGATGTCAGTGCAGCCCGGCAGGCGGCGGCGGGGACGGCCGTGCCCGGTGCGGCAATTTTGACGCCGCGCGCGCGCCGTGGGACGAAGCGCGCTGCGCCGGATGATGAGGACGTGGACGCCGAGGTGGCCGCGGTTGCGCGGCGTCGATCGACGCGGTTGGCGGCGACGCCGGCGGCGAACCAGGTCGGTGTTGCGCACGCGGAGCATGCCGAGGAGGAGGAGGGTGCGGAACAGGTGGAGGGCGAGGGGGAGGGGGTTGTTGAGGAGGAGGAGTTCGCGCCGACGCCGACGAACATCAAGCGGCGGCGGTTGCTGTGAGCGCGGGGACGGTTTGATTATTTGTGGACGTTGGCGGCCGGCGCCTTGTGCAGTGGGTTTGTTCTGGTCTTCGAGGCCCTATTTATGAATGAATTCCCGTCTGTGATCTGTTCTGACGATTGGGCCTTTGCTCTTGAGTTTCGTGCAGAAAGAGTACAAAACGGTGCAGAGTTTGAAATGCGATTTCTATCAAGACGGCGGGCAGAGGGGACTCGGGGGCACAAAAGGATGCCGAGGGTGCGACGGTCAAGAGTGGAGGAGAGAAACGACGAACAAAATGAACGGAAGGAAAAGATGAACAGCAAGAAACACGACAACAAACGGCCTCGGCCCGCCCGAAAAAAGGTGAAAAGAAAAGTACTGCAAAAGCATCATCAACCGCACACGAGCATTCGGCGGTCGCGACGTGTCTCCATGATGGCAACGTGCGGCATACCGCGAGGCAAGTCCCAAGCCAACAGCTCGCCGCCTTACTTGTTGGGCGAGGTGTTCGATGAGTCGCGGTTCTCCTTGAGCGCGAGCAGCTGGCGCGTACGGAACGCCTCGTAATGCAGCGCCGTCGTCTCAATCAGGTCCTGCAGATGCGTGCGCGTCAAGAAGTTGCGCAGGTGCGTGAACTCGCAGTTGGTCCTCGTTGTCGACCTCAATGACCCCACCCCACTTGGTGCGGCGGCCACGGACGGGCTGCCCACCGACCACGATCGTGCGTTCCGAACCGACCACGGGCAAACGGAATCCGGGCACGAATCGCGTCGGTCAGGGCCTGTTCCTGCAGGTCATACTCGTCGAGCGGTTCGGGCACCTGCAGCTGGCCCGGGTAGAGCTTGATCCCGTGGTACTCGATCTCTTCCTTGATGCGCGCCTTGAAGGCGGCGCGCTCGTCGAGTGTCAGCG
>GG745339.1:448694-547717 GCA_000151295.1 Allomyces macrogynus ATCC 38327 | reverse complement strand
ATTCGTAGTCCGGCAGGGCAATGTGCACGACGCGCGGAGAAAAGAAGCGCGCGCGAGCCGTAGCACGGCGAGGTAGGTGGCGCGGTCGAACCGGCCGAGATCGAGCGTCGTGCGCGCGCCCGCGAGCATCGCGTCGCGCATGCGTTGCCGCCGCTGGGCCGTCGCAGTCGGCTGGGTCGCGACTTGCGCGGCGGTCAGTGCAGCGGTATTGGTACGTTGTCGCTTGGACCCGCGTCGCGACCGTCTTGCAGCCATGGACGCGGGGAGCAGCACGGAAACCGTGTCGTTTGGTTGCGTACCGTCGTTGCCCGCATCATTCGTATCATTTTGGCTCCCCGTCATCGCCGGATCACACAAGGATGCGGCTGCCGCCGCCGCGGTCGACCCGGGCGCGGGCGGGCAGACATCGGGAGCGGTCTGAATCCCCGGCCAGGGTTCGCCCGGCGGCAACTGCCAAAACACAGCCGACCCGGGGAACACGGCCACGTCGTGCGGCGTCGGTGACAGCCACAGGCGCGGCGAGGAGAAGACGAGTTCGAGCGTGACGCGGCACGACAGGGCGAGCGGCAGCGGCGCCGAGACAAACCGCAGGATATCTTCGAGCACGTCGTAGGGCAGGCGAACGAGCGTCAGCGGCGCCGGACTGGTCGGGCTATACCCGTCGAGCTCGTCCTCAGGCTTCCGCGTCTTGCTCGACGCACGCGACCCGCGGCCGGACGCGGCGCCCGAGCTGCTGCCGGTGCGCGTCTTGCCGTTGGCCTTGCCGCGGCCGATGCCGTTGCCGTGGCGCTTGTTCGACCGCGAGCCCATGGTGGGTCGAAAGACGTCGGGCGTAGGGGATCGAGGTAGATGGAGCTTGGGCTCGAGTTGATGGAGAGCGTGCGCACCGCGCAGTGCACGGCACTTGAGAGAGCGCGAGTCGCCGCGAGCGAGCGTTCCTTGACTTGGGGAAAGGCGCAAGGCCCGGACCGACAGGAACCCGGTGGGTCGCCGAGCGGCGGTCCTTGGTCGTTCGAGACTGGAACTTGCGGCGGTGTGTTGCCCAGGCGGCACGTGCTCGGCAGCGGCAAGTTGGAGCGCGTGCTGGCGTTCGTTGTGAGCGGCCAGCAGTCGGGTCCGGTCGAACGTCGTGGCCGTGGTCGTGGTCGTGCGGGCCGCTTCTCGCTCGCGACTTGGTGGTGGTTGGTTGGGCCGTTGGTTCGTTCGTGGTCGGTTCCGGTCGCGGTCGGCCGGGCGAGCCAAGGCGACAGCTGTGGCAGCTCCATCTGGTGACCACACATCCCCGCTCGCTCCTCTTCATTTCGGCTGAACTGGAATCGTCACATGGCGTGGCTCTGGGGGCAGTCCGCATTCCCACCCCGGGGCAACCTTCCGTCGCGATTGCGGCGTGCTCTGGTTGAAGCGACCAAGCTTGCACCGAGGAAAAAACATGGATTGTATGAATGCACAGTGGATTGAACTCTCCTGGCCGAGAACGTCAACCCCCGACTCGCCCACCAGCAGCCAGGCCCGCTGGCCGCGGCCGCGACGCGTCAAGGCCCCGCCAACGCGATCCTGGCATCGCAACGCGACCCAAACGACGCAACGCAATGGAGCCGACGTGCCGCGATGACGCCGACGTGACACGATTCATTGCGCTTCCCGCTCACTCGGTCTGCGCGACATTCCGCTCAATCTCCTTGACCGTCTCCTCGCCCAACGTCTTGCGCACAATCTCGACCGACATCTCCCAGAGTCGTTGCTGGAGCGCCGTATCCTTCGCAAACGCCGACGCCTCCGTGACTTTACCATAGGGCACAAAGTAACTACCCGACGGCGCCATTGGCGGGTCCTGGTCGAGCAATAGCGACGTGGCCGCCGCCAGCGTCGTGCGCGCGCCGTCGACGGGCCGCTTGGCAACGATCGACGAGACGGCATTGGCAGCAACGCCCACGATCCCGCCGTACGCGTCCTTGATGTTGCGCTGCAGCTCCGTGTTCACGTAGCCCGGATGGACCGCATAGACACGCAAATGCGGCTGTTTGGCCGCGAGGTACTTGGTAAACAGCACGTTGCAGAGCTTTGACTGGCCGTAGCTGGCGGTAGGCGTGTAGCAGGCCTCTGACGGGTGCTTCTGCCCCTCGGCCGGCTTCGGGGCGGCCGGGTCGACAAAGACCTGCTCGAGCGTGCCGAGCCCAAACGAATACGGGTAAAAATGTGCGAGCGAAGACAAGTTGACAATCCGACCCGTCTTTTTCGGGATGACGGGCAGCACGAGCATCGTGAACACGAAATGGCCCATATGGTTGGTGCCAAACTGCGACTCGAGCCCGTCCTGCGTGAGTCGGTACGGGCACATCATGATCCCAGCATTGTTGACGAGTACGTCAATTTTTTCGCCCTTGGCCACGACGGCGCGCGCCGCCTGCGCGACCTGCTTGAGCGACCCGAGATCGAGTTCAATAAAGTCGAGTTGCGCGTTGTGCTCGGCGCCGAGCGTCTTGAGTTCGGTGCGGATCGCGTTGATGGCGGCATTGGCTTTTTCGGCGGACCGGCAGGCGAGGATCACCTTGCCCTTGTTCTTGGCGAGATAGAGCGCCGTCTGGTACCCGATGCCCGTGTTGGCGCCCGTCACGAGGTAGGTCTTGCCGTCGAGGTTCGGGATATCTTGCGTTGAGAAACCGTTGCCCATGGTTGGTGACTTTGCAGCAGATTGCGGGGGGTTGGAGCCGGTGGAGAAGCTTGTCCTGAGCGTCGCGAATAACGGGCTATCGGCTGTCGAACAGGAGAGTGGACGGCGAGCCTAACGGACGACGCGATGCTGGTCCATGGCTGTGTTGTCCGGCGGGCGCGAACAGCGTTTTTTTTTTTTTTTTGCGGGGTTGCAAAGCGCACCGGGTACGGTTGCTGAGGTGATCCAAGGCGGGCCGATCTGGTGGGTGACCCAAGCAGCACCATGTTCCTCAACCGCAACCCTTCACTTTCAGAAAGGAGCAACGCCGCCTGAACTCCGACGCGTCTCTCCGTCATTGATCACAACTTGATCATTCGAGCAGAATCAGGTGGAATCTATTCAACCATGCGGACAAGGGGGCCGGCCCAAGACCGAAAACCGGACCACAACAAATGGCCAAAACTGGGACCAAAAATGATGAAAAGCTGTACAGAGAGAAGGGCAGGTCTAAAGAAAAGGGAGCATGAACGGTTTGGCACAACAATATTGCGCTTCTTTCACTCGCGCTTGTTGGCCGACGACGACGATGCCTTCCCACTCTTGCCGCCAAAGAGCGCCGGCAGGCAGAAGCACCCGTTGCCGCTGCGATCCGGGCTCGCATCGCGCGACGCGTCGGGCTTGGCAATCTTCGCCAGCGACCGGTCTGCCTCCGCTGCCGTTCTGTGAAAATGGAGAAAAACGCGACCGGACACGATCAGCGAACCTGTCCACCACAAGCGACCAAGCACACCACCACCAACAGCCAGCAATGGAAAAGATACCTTACTCGATCCCAGCGCCGCGAATGCCCGCGGCCAAGACGGCCTCAAACGCCTGCTGGAAGTCCTCGGTCACGTCGTCGATGTGCTCGATGCCGAGCGAGACGCGGATCATATCCGGCTCCACGCCAGCGGCACGCTGCTCGTCGTCCGACAACTGCTGGTGCGTCGTCGACGCCGGGTGAATCACGAGCGTCTTGGCATCACCAACGTTGGCCAAGTGCGACGCGAGCTGGAGCGCGTTGATGAACGTCTTGGCGGCCTGGCGGCCACCCTTGACGCCAAACGCGAGGACACCGCCAAACTGGCCCTTGCGCAGGTACTTGACGGCATTCGCGTGGTGCGGCGACGACTCGAGCCCGGGGTACTTGACCCACGACACGTAGGGGGCAGCGGGACTCGCCGGGTTCGACAGCCACTTGGCGAGCTTGAGCGCGTTCTCGCACGTGCGGTCCACACGCAGCGGGAGCGTCTCGACCCCCTGAAGGAGCAGGAACGAGCCGAACGGGTTCGCGCATGGGCCAATGTCGCGCAGCAGCTCGACGCGCAGCCGGATCGCAAACGAAATGGGGCCAAACGTTTCCCAAAACTTGAGCCCATGGTAACCCGGCGACGGCTCCGTGAAGACGGGGAACCGGCCGTTGTTCCAGTTGAACTTGCCCGAGTCGACAACGACGCCGCCAATGGTGGTGCCGTGGCCGCCAATCCACTTGGTCGCCGAGTGCTGAAGCAGGAAAAAAAAATGGCGAGAAACCGTGAGCTCTGGGCACTAAAAAGAACCACTTCTGCCGGAACCACGCGATGAAAACCGATCAAACGTACCACAACAATGTCAGCGCCGTGGTCAATCGGGCGCACCAAGTACCCACCTGCGCCAAACGTGTTGTCGACAATCAACGGGATCCCGTGCGCGTGCGCAACCTCGGCGAGGGCCTCGAGGTCCGGCACGTTGAATTCCGGGTTGCCAATCGTCTCGACGTAGAGCGCCTTGGTGTTGTCGTCAATAAGCGCGGCCAGGTCCTTGGGGTTGTCGGACGACGAAAACTTGACGTTGATGCCAAGGCGTGGCAGCTGCACCTTGAACAGGTTGAAGGTACCGCCGTACAAATAACTGGTCGAAACAATATTGTCGCCTGCTTGCGCAATCGTCGCGAGCGTCAGGAAAATGGCCGAAGAACCCGAGGCCGTGGCGACGGCCGCGGCACCACCCTCGAGCGCGGCAATGCGCTTCTCGAACGCGTCGTGCGTCGGGTTCATGATGCGACTGGGTGGAATAGAACGAGGAAATGCGTCAGCTCATTGTCCACCCTGAACGGCGCGCGAAAAGGGCCGCAAACGCGCTCGCTCACCTGTAGATGTTGCCAAACTCCTTCAGCGCAAACAGGTTGGCGCCGTGGTCGGCATCCTTGAAGACATAACTGGTCGTCGCGTAAATCGGGACAGCGCGCGCGCCCGTCTCGCCCGGCTCTTGGCCAGCGTGCAGCGCGAGCGTCTCGAAGCGGTAACGCTTGTTCTCGGGGTTGAGCTTGCCGGACATGATGGTAAGTTGGTTGGCGTGGAAGTTGCACTTGCAAAGTAGAAGAAGAGCAAGAGTGCAGGCGAGTTGCCCTGGAGAACGCGGCGCTCGAGAGTCTTTATACGACGAGCCGCTCTGGCGCGGCCCAGTCGGTCCAAATCAACCGGGTGCCGGCACCTCGTGTCCGGTGATCCCAGCGGTGCCGGGTGCAACACGTTCGTGTTTCGCATGGCGTTGGAAGTTGGTGGTCGTGTACGTCTCGCGGCAAGTGAGGGATGCATGTCAACCGGCCGGCCGGGTACGGCTGGGCAACACCACGCCATTTCAAATGTGATGATGATGATGGTGGTGGCCAAGTCGTTGACGGCCAACCGAAATGTCGCCATTTGCGCCAGGCGACGTGGGGCCCCGGAGCAGACCGCGGCCAAGGCCATGGATGAGCAAGGAGCACACCATCAATCTGCGCGATGGCGACATGGCAACATGAGGAGTGACTTGGTCCTGTCAGCATCGTGCTTCGCCATGTCGCGATCTGCTGAGCTCCACGTGCGCGACTCTCCCCGCAGCGAACAGCGCCTCATTCTTCACAGCTTACGTCATTTATCACTTTTGCCACGCCTTCCGGCATCTTCCGGTTGAACAGAGTGTCGGAACTTTCCAGGTGCTTGTGGAGGATCCTCGTGACTAAAATCGAGGCTCGGTTTCAGGCTGCCGATTGGTCTAGGAACGTGGCTTGACCTTGGCGTTGGGTCCTTGGATCGAGCAGCGAAAAGCGGGGGGCTGGTCGCATGTGGCGCAGGTGGTGTACTGCCTGGGCACGCCCCTTTGTGCAGCGCACACTCAATACCACGAGGAAGCTCAAAGCGTTCAAACCCTGACCCAGCGCACACACGCGGACCACTCGCTCGACATTCTCCACCCACTTCACACCACCATTCCAAGCGATTCCGCCATTGCCCGGGTGTTCTCAATCACGACGTCCTCGATCACAGCGACCACCCCCATACATTTCAACAAATCTCTCTCGGCCCGCAACGTCCGCGCGTCTCTCGTCGTCGCTCCACCAACGCGGACCGAACCGACCGCCACGATCGCATCGCTCCCGCCTGACCACGACTCATCCCCCGCTTGCGCGCAGCGCCGCCTTACGCTCCAAAAATCAAAAGCCACGCGTGATCATGGGCAATCCCGCGCGCAAGGGCGACGGCCACCACCACCGCGCAGCGGGCGCTGGCGCAACGTCGGCCTCGGCTCCCGCGACCAACAACTGCTATGTGCACCACCAGCACGGCGACGACAAGCACAACCACCCGCTCGGCACCAGCGCTCATGCTGGATGCCCGTGCTGCTCGCCTGCGCCGTACGTGGGCATGGCCGGCGGAAGCAGTGCCAGCAGCAGCAGCGGGAGCAGCAGCTCGCACAACGGGCCGTTGGGTCCGATCCACACGCACCGCGTCCCGCCCGTGGCCCCCGTGCCGGCATCGTCGTTGACCATGTCGATGCAGCGAGCGGCGGCCGCAGCGACCATGGCCGGTGCCGCCTCTGCGGCCGCGGCGACCATGGCCGGTGCCGCCTCTGCGGCCGCCGCGACCTTCGCATCGAATGCGGTCCGGGCCGCGGTCATGGCGACAGCGGCGAGCAGTACGCCGCTTGGGAATGCGCGTGCCCCAACGCATGCGTTTGCCACGTCCATGCCGGTACCCGTACCTGGCGTGTCCGCACCGCGCGCACCACTACGTCGGTCCGGGTCGATCATGTCGGCAAGTTCCGTCACGAGCTCGGTGAGCGCGGCGACCACCACGACCAGCAGTCCAAATACTGCGGGCACGGCGCCGTCGTCGTCTGGGACCGGATCAACGCCCGTCCGCGGCCGGCTCGCACGCATGGCCGCGGTTACGCTGCCGTCGCCGCCGCGACCGGGCCCCATGGGGAATGCTGCTTCGGGCGCGACGCCTGCCGAGATTGCCGCATCACTGGCATCGTCAATCGCATCGTCGGTCGCGGTGTCGATTGCGTCCTCGGTCGCGTCGTCGGTGACATCATCGTCCGGCCATCCCGCGAGCTCGACGGCGTCGGGCAGCACCGCGCGCCGTCGCGGCAACGTGATGCGCATGGCATCGTTCCGGCTACCCAGTGTCCAGGTAGACAATATTCTCGCTGGAAACCACGTCGAGAGCAACGACGACGATGACGATGACGACCCGGATATCGAAGAGATTCGTGCTCGCACGCAACGGCGTGCTGAGCGCCTGGTCGCTGCCCACGGGGCATCGGACGGGATCAACGTGCACGTGCACGTCCATACGCCTGGTTCGCTCGCACGACCACGGCGGGCTAGTCGGGGTGAGAGCAGCCGCGGTGGCAGTGGGGGAGGCAGTCGGCACGCGCGCTCATGGTCGTCGAGCAGTTCCTCGTCGTCAGGTTCAAGCGACAGCGAAAGCGAGCGCGGCCGTTCTCCCCGTCCAGTCGCTACTCCTGCTATCCCTGCCGCTGCTCCCGCCCGGGTCGCCGCGCCCGAACCGCCAGCACCCGTCCCCGTGCCCACCGCAACGACACGCCGTCTCGCGCCGACCCAAGCGCACAACGCGTCGTGGTCGTCTGACTCGTCGTCGTCCGACTCCGACTCGGACAACGACGGCGCGCGGCCCACGTCGTTTGATACCCAGTACCTGGCCGCGCTACGCGCACGGCAGTCGCAGCTGATCGCTGCTGGGCTCGCCACATCACCTGCAGCAGCGCGTGCCGCTGCTGCCGCGTCATCGTCATCGGCACTAAGGTCCGTCCCGCCCGTGCAGCTGCAGGTCCAGCGCGCATTCAACACGCCGCCGCCGTCGTTCCCGTTTGCGTCGGCCGCGATCCCGCGCGCACCGAGGCTCGGGTCCATGTACTCGATTACGGCTGCATCGGCGGCGATTACCGCCGCGTCGTTCCCGGAACGCCAGCGTCGCGAGTCGCTCGGGTTGAGCCAAAGTGTGCCTTCGGCTGCCGCATCTCCTGTGCAGGGTCGGCGGCACGCGCCGCCCACACCGCCGACGCCGACGCGCTCGTCCTCGTCTTCTTCCTCTTCCTCCTCTTCTACGGCGGGTTCTCCACCGCCCCGCATGCGCGCTGCCCCCGTGCGCACTGCTCCCATGCGCGTCCCACAACCCGTCACCTCCGCTGCTGCCGCCGCCGCTGCCTCGGAACTCACTGCGCTCGCCGACCTCCTGGGTCAAACGCCTGCCAGCCTTCGCGCGCACTTGGCCGCGCGTCACGCTGACCTGCACCGCGGCGAACCCACAGTGCACCCGCCCGCCGACGCCGACCTGGTCGCGATGCTGCGCGACCTGATGAACCTGGCGCCGGCGCAGCCGCGCGTGCCGGCACCGACGGTCGCGATGGCGTCGCCCGCGCGAGTCATGTCGGGACAGTTGCTGTGACGCACGGACGCGAAGGGTGAGCTGGACTTGCCCCTAGCCGAGGCGCAGATGCACGGCGTGTTGGTCGTGCTCGACCCAGGTCATTTGGTTTTCATGTGCAATTCACCTGCAGTATTTCTCTTATATCCCCCCTCCCTCCCCTGCGTGTTGGGTCGGCTCGTTCCTTTTTGGTGTTTGCGTGAGGGTGTTGTGTTTTTTCTTGGTGTTTGTGCGTGCACGTCTGTCAGTCCCCATCTCCCCACCAATAAATGTGGATTTTTGGCCAGTTCTCTTCAACAGCGAGAGCCGACGTTGTCGTGCTCTTGCCGTTCTTAGTTTGCGAGCGGCGCGGGTGGGCGTCGCTGTTGTGCCGAGACGCGCGTGCCGGAAATTGTTCTTCCAAGGCGTGTGCTGAGCAATGACTGGTCTGATGTTTCATGATGCGTTCACGACTGTTGCGCCGCGTCCGCCCTTTCTCTCTCTCAAGGTCACAACCATTGTCCATCAGCTCGTTTCTACGGCCATGTCGGGATCGCACGCAACGCTGCGCGTCTTCTCCACCGCAAAGCTCATCAAGACTGTAACCGTCCTCTTCGCGCTTATCGCCAACATCGCCATGGTCCTGGCCGACCCCTCCGCGGCCGCACCCGCTCCAAAGCGTACGCCTTCCTTCATCACGCGTTCTGTCCGCCCCCAAAGCCCAAACTAACGACCACATTATCACCAGAACCCGCTCCACCCACTGGGATCCCACCCACCTGGACCCCGCAGCGCGCGACACGAGACTCCCTGTTCTTCCCATTCCCCGCGACCTTCACGCTCCTCGCACGCGCCAGCACCGAGGTCGGGTCCATCACGCTCGCATCCAACGGGTCCGCGACCGTCATCACGACGCCGCCCACGGCTCCGATCCACATCACATCGGCCGCGGCACAGGTGGTGCTTGATGCGGTGGCGGCCAAGCCGTTGACGACAGCTGCCGCGACGTGGACGTACTGGACGCCGAGTCCCGAGAGTACCCTGGGCCGGCTCGAGCTGGTAGGGGCGCATACGGGGAAGAAGGGGGTTGCGGAAAGGCAGGTCTGGGCAGTCACGAGCGCGACCGAGGATTTGCCAGCGTCGCGGCTGCGCGTGGAGCAGGTGCCGTTGTCGAAGGGGGAGGAGGGTGGGGTCGGGTTGGTGCCGGTGGGGACGGTGGAGATGCGGCGGAAGAAGCGGAGTTGAGATGTGATATGTTGGTTTGAGTAAAAGCGATTGTAAAAAACATGTGAATGTGTGAGCTCTGCGAGGATTGAGCAGCACCACGGATGAATGACACGTCCAGAGGGTGGTGAAGCGGATGGTGTGAGTTGGGAATGCGTTCAAAAGGAACACTGTTGATCACAACGTGTATCTTAATCCGTCGTTGTCCTTACCTCCGTCTTCGCATCATCCGCTCCTCCCTGCTTGATCACGACAACGTGCACCCACCCGTCGCACCCAACAAGGTGCCGGTGCACCCACGCCATGGGCGTGTCACATGTCAGTGCGATCCCTTGCACGAGCAGAACACTCGTGTCGGATTCTTCGACCCCCGCAGTCGCGACAACGTGCCCTATCTCCGGTGCCGAAGTCGGCGTGAGCAGCGGCTGAAAGGTCGCGACAGTCCCCGCAAGATCACGGATGTGCACGCGCACAGGCCAGGCGCGTGCGACCGGTTCATTGTGGAACAGGTCTTTCGTCACAGCTTCAACTTGCGACAAATTGTCTGGCAACAGCACCAACAGCGTCAACATGCGTTCATCGTGGAGAGGATGGAGATGAGCCAAAGACAACGTACTGTCCATGACACCGCGCCACAGCTGTTCCGAAAGCGACTTGGACAGCGCCATGACTTTCCGCGTCGACCCAAACGCCATGTACTCGGCCTCCTTGACCGCGTGCATGTAGAGCGACTCGAGCTGGGCGAGACCCGTGAACGGGAACGCTGCAGTCGCGGTTGGCGCGTCAGTCGTGCGCGCGACGCGAATGCGCCATGGCGGGATCCCGTCGGTCGGGGACCACCACGATGCGTCGTCGTGCGTGCGCAGCGCCGGGTGTTGGGATTGGTCGTAGAGAACGCCGATGGGGACGTGCCTGGTGGATGCGGAAATGGTCAGTATATGAGCGAGGCCACTACTTGTGCAAGCGGAGAGCGCACCATGGCAGGGTCGTGCCTGTTGCGTCGCACAAGAACGACGTCGACACGAGCCGGCGTTGAAGATCGGCAGCTGACGACGCTGGCGGGCCCGTCGCATCACCGGGTGGGGTGGACGGCCTTGGGAGCAGGCCGGCGACCGCGTGCGGTACACGCGCAAACACAGCGTGCAGGTACGACTGACGCGGAGCGAGGACCTACAGCGAGACCACCCACGGTCAGCCCAACGGCCTCAGCTTCCACAGCAGCGGCGTGCAATCAAGGCGTTGGTACATAGAGCGGCGGCGACGCGGTCATGTTGCCTTGCGCATCGAGGACATGGAAGGCGAGCGGCACGGCCGCGTGGAAGACGGTCTCGATCACGGCATCATCGACTGCAGGGACGGGAAACGACGCTGGAGCATTGACACTGTCGACGGCGACAGCCGAGCTGGTGCGCGAGAGCGCTGCGGGTAGTGCAGCCGGCGCAGGCGCGGCCGACGAGGGTGAGGCGAGGTCGGTCGTGGCCATGGTCGGTGTTTGTCGAGCACAGAAGCGCACGTCGCGGTCACGTCGTTCTTCGGTTGGTCAAGCTGTCGCTTTCAACGACTTCGACGCTGACTGGCGTCGACTGCAACTCTCACTTCGAGTCTTCCTCAAGCGATACCACAACTCGCAGCAACCGCACCAGCACCATGACCGACACCGCCGAGGCTGCCAGGGCCGTCAACGAAATCACGCAGCGCGCGCGCGCCGCGCGCGCCGCCAAAGTCGCAGCTGCCGCGGCCAGCGGTGCCTCTGCCGCGAGCGCCAACGCCAGCCCCAAGTTTGCGCCGTACGGTCCTTGCGAACCCGCGCTCTTCGTCTGGATGCGCTGCTACGGATGCTGATCGGTGTGCTCAAGCTCGCGCTCGATAGTGGCGTCCTGGTCAAGTTCATCACGTTTGCCATTGCCGTGGCGACGCTGCCCATTGCCACGTATTATTATGCGCTCGAAAACTGGTTCCCCGGTGCGCTGCTGCTGTTGCTGTCGGTTTGCTTTATCGGACATGGTCGACCTGACTCAGCTTGACACTAGAGGACACCATGTACTCGGCCATTTGTGCCGCTGCTGCCGTCAACCTGATTGTGCTCGTCTACGCCGTCATTGCCGTGGTTGAGGGCACGACGCACGACCCGGAGGCCGAGGCGCTTGTCAAGGCCATGAGGCAAGAGCACCTCGCCAAGCGCGCCGCGCAGGAGGCGGCCGTCGAGGCGAAGAAAGACCAGTGAAGGGGCGCCTTGTACATAATTTGTCGTTGTGAACTCGCACGGCGAACGCGCCTTGGATAGACAACACCATTGGATTTATCTCAATGTTTCCTCGCTGATTCGGCAGTGATCGCAGGTCGTGCAGCGCGTCCATTCGTGGGCGGACTGACGGAAACGTCCTCCTCCTCCTCGTCCTCCTCGCCGTCGTCGTGGTCTAAGGACCGAAAATGCCCCTCGATCACGGCATTCAATCGTGTCACGTCCATGTCCGGCGCCGGTTCCTCGACCGCGCCCATTGCCGCCTGCACCATCTCGCGCTCAGCCATCGCCACCTTGGACGTTGAGCGACGACTTCTCCCACGACGCGCACGCATCTTCTCCGCCTTCAGTACCGGCGCCGGCACGTCGCGCTCGTACTTCTCCTCCACCCGCACCGGTACCGGCACGACACGCTCACACGCACACCAATGCCTCGCGTCCTCGAGAGCCCGCACAAATGCAACCTCCGTCGACATGAGCGCCGCCTCGAGCTGCCGGACACGGCGCGCCAACGCATCACGCTCAGTTTCCACGACCCGTACCCGTGCCTCGGCCGTAGGCACGACCGCCGTCTCGAGCCGGTACGCGACCACAGCGAGTGCGCGTTCCGCAGCCTCGGCACGGGCTGTCGCTGATCGCGCGGCCGCGTCTGCGTGCGCAGCGTGCTGTGCGTACCGCTCGACGGCATGCTGCAGTCGCGCGCTATCGGCGACGAGTAACGGCCAGGCGGAGGCGGCGGCCGGGTCGGTCGTCGGTAAGTCGGGTGGGAAGATCGGGTCGTCGTTGGTGTTGGCGAGGTTGGATCGTGCGGTGCACGAATTGCTGTTCTTGGTAGGTGCTGCAGCTGGTGCGGCTGGTGCAGTTGGCGTGGCCGTCGTCGTGGAGGAGAGCATCGTGAAACGTGCAGCTGGTGCCGTTCGCGTCGCTGGCGCAGCGTGGCAAACCGAAGGAAATGGTTCGGTACCGGTGGGATCGTCGACGAGATGCAGCACGGCCTCGCACGGGTCCCACCTTGGTTGCGCGTCGTCAGACTGGCGCTGGGAGCGGACGTTTGATGCTGGTTGATCACGACCACGGCGCGCTCACACGAGGCTTCAAGCCAGCACCCAGACCTGCCCAAGCGCAAAAAAAAAAACATGGAAGTTGCATCGTAAATGCCGTGTCAATCGTTCATCCGCGCTCACGCACGCGTGTTTGGGTAGAAGCATTGACTTGGAAATGGGGAGCGCCGCCAGGCATGCCTTGAAAATGATCGCATTTGTGGTTCCCACAGAATCACCCTCGCACAAAGACGTTCCCAAGCCCAACCGCAACCGACGCCCATGCACACATCTCCGCCGCTCCGGATCCAGTTCCCTTTCTTTGGCCCCAAAACGCGTCGATGCGCTGCGCCGAGAGTGGTTCGGAGTCGGCCAGTCTGGCACGCATTGCGTTGGAGCGTCCCACTCTTCACAGTCAACGACGCCCGCCAGGTGCCAGATCAGCGCGGCGTCTTTTATGGTGGAGCTCCCCTTGCGCGCCGACTCTTTCCCTCTCTCTCTTCTCTTCGCTCTCATCGTCTCCTCGAATCATCGACGTCGTCGGCCCGGCGCATCGCTTCTCCACACCCGCCTGCTCGCTCGCTCTCAACCAGATTGGCCCAGCGCGTCGTCCCCCGAGCGCCCCCAAGGAGCAAAACGACTCGAGCTCTTGCTTCTGCTCGCCCAAGGATTCGACTGCCGCAAGTGTGCAGTGATCGAAGCGCCGCTGGCGTTGCAGCAAACAGCAAACGCCCGTGGATCCGTGCAACACGCGTCTGCCTGGCTGCTTGCCTGATCTCTCTTCGTCCGTTGGCGTCGCGTCTCCCTGCTCGTCTCGCTCTCGACCCCACTGCGACCGTGCGCACATAACGCGCCCTGTTCTCGCGCTCGCACCGCGACCTCTGCAGGCCAGACGTCACTCGCCGTGCCCGTGATCATCAGACGCGACGCGGGCCCTGCTCTCTCCACGCACGCTGACGGCACACCGCCCGCTAACGCACGAGGCCAACGTCAACCGCTGCGAACGCTCGCTCGCCGCTGCTCTCGGACGCGCGAACGCTCGACCGCTCGATTCTTTCTCTCTCTCTCTCTCCCGCACGCGTGAGTCGTTACCCGTCCATCATGGCCCCACCTGCCCCCTCGGCGGGTCCCTCGACGATCTTGCCGGCCGCAGGTAATTCCACGATGCCGCTCACGCCCGATGCCGTGCTCAAGGACTTTGACATGGGCCGCAGTCTCGGCAGCGGCAAGTTCTCGCAAGTGTTCCTCGCCACGTCCAAGTCGTCGCAAAAGAAGGTACGGACTGACCAATTTAATTTCCGTTGCTCGACCGATTCTCCCTACCGGTCCCGATCGTCGTCGCTCACATTCCACCTCCCCTCTTTTCTGCAGTACGCGTTCAAGATCCTCTCCAAGGTCGACCACCGACCCAAAGTCATGGAAAAACTGCGCCGCGAAATCGACATTCTGCACCGACTGCGTGGCTCCCGCCTGCTCCTGCCGTGCCCGACGAGCAATGGCGCGACGCACGTGCACGCGCTCCAAGGGCACCCGAACCTCGTCACGCTGCACCGCACGTTCGAGACGGTGACCTCGACGATCTTGCTCCTCGAGTACATTCCGGGCATCAACCTCCACGACTTTGTCTTTGAAAGCATTCGGCTCGCGGAACCGGTCGCGCGCGGCCTGTTTCGCCAACTCGTGTCCGCAGTGAGTTTCTGCCACGCGCGCGGCGTCGTGTACGTTCCATTTTGCGTTTTCCCACTTGGCTGCTGCAAGTCGCGCCGCGCGTGCGGTGCGGGGCCGATCGTTGTTGGGCAACACGCGTGTGTGTGTGCGTGTGTCTGTGTGGCGACGCTTTGTGCGCAGGAACAGGAGGGACGAGGCGCCGCGGCGTGGGCGTGGGCGAGGGCCGAGATGGAGCTGTTCGCGGCCCGGCCGGCCGGCCGGGCGGATACAAGACTCGCACGCGTCGCGACGCGACTCACGTGCTCCGTGCAGCACAGTTTGAACTGATCACTTCCACTTCTTCGTTGCCAGCCACCGCGACATCAAAATGGGCAACGCCATGCTGATCCTCTGCCAGCCGCCAAAACCCCCCGTCGCGCGCGAAACCGGGATCGCCTACCCTCCCGCATCGAGCAACCCGAACGTGCCCGCACAATCGCCCGCGACCCCCAAGCACTGGCCGCGACGGCTCGAACTGACGCGGTCCAACCGGCTCAAGTTCCGGTCCAACATTGTGGCGGAACCCGCGGGCGCCGACGCGCATGCTGTCGCCACGGATCCGCGCACGACGTGTCCCGCCACCTCCTCGCACCAGGACCGCAACACGGGCGGTGGCATGTTCGCGCCCGCACCGACGGTCGCTGGCCGCCCCTGGATGGCGCAAGAAATCGCCGAATCCGGGGGGTGGCTCGTGAAACTCGTCGATTTCGGGCTCGGGACCGGGTACGACCCGGATGGGTACCGGCACACGGCCGTCGGTTCCCCGGGGTACTTTTCGCCCGAGATTGCGCGCGGCGCCGAGTATGTCGGCCCGGAAGTCGATGCGTGGTCGCTTGGTGTCGTGCTTTTTGAAATGACCACGGGGATGCACCCGTTCTCGGCCAAGGATTTGGCGACGCTGAAGGAAATCGTGATTCGGGGGCGGTATGCGGTCCCGCCGCACGTTTCGCCTGGATTGCGGTGGACGTTGGCGCGACTGATGAATGTGGACCCGCGCGCGCGCAAGTCGTTGCATATGTTGGATGAGGATGCGTGGATTAATGCGCAGTACACCGAGTCGCCCGTGTATGCGGATCCGGAACCCGGAGCGCTGGGCATGTTTACGGCGGGGAGGCGCGTCGGCGAAGTGTTCCGAGAAGCGGATGTGGATGCCGTCTCGTGCGATAATTCGTCGTGCGATGGCGGGGACGAAGAGCGCCGCGAACGACGCCGCCGCCGGCGGTGGGCCACGGGAGTCGTGGCCGTGCTCGATGATGGGATTCCGATGCACGAGGATCTCGAAGAAGAGGACGGGGACGTGGAAATGGCCGAGGCTGTCGCGGTATTGCTGTCGTCGGCCGCCGTGAACGCCGTCGCCAAGCCGGACAAGGTTGGTGCGGATGCCGATGATGCGTCGTCCACGCGCGCCGAGCCAAGTCGCGACAGTATGGAGATTGCCGATGGCGACGCGACTCTCACGCCGGCACCCGGCGCGCCCATGGCGATTCCGAGGCACGAGCACGCGTCGACGGCGCCCGGGAAACCCGCGGCCTCGACGGCGCCAACCGCCAACCAACCGAGTCTACCGACGGTCGAAGTCGTCGGCAACGACACGACGCTTACGACGGCCGTCCTGCAAGAGCCCTGGGTCACGACCTCCCCCGCGCACGACGGCATTGCCTCGGTCCACCATCTCGCGACGTCCGCCTACAACCTGCTCGCGTCGGGACCCGGCGCGGCCATGTACGAGTACATCAACGTCGGCCGGCCGCGCGCGGCTACCGCACGGTCCACGGCGACCGAGCCGCCGCCTTCCCTGCACGAAGTCGACATGGCCGACTTGCCCCCGGTCCCGACCACCGCCGAGACCCAGGCGGCCATGGCCGCGGCCGCCGCAGTAGCTGCCGCGCTCGAAGTCGCCAAGCGCGACGGCGCCATTGTACTGCAATTGGCCACCCGCTCAACCCCCTCCACCCCGTCCCGCCGCCCGGCGCGCCCGCCAACGGGCATTTCCAAGACCCCGGGCCCGGACCGGCCGCGTACGCGGCACCACACGCACCACGCACACGAGCGTGGGATGCCGTGTAACGCGCAGTGCATGCGCGTCGCCCGGTCTCGTGGCGGCGGGCGTCGAGCGGGCGCGGCGGATCCACCCGTGGTGGCGGTGGATCCTGACGCGGCCGCCCTCGCGATGGCCAAGGCCGATGCGGCCGTGCGCGAATTGCAAGAGTTGCGCGGTCTCGCGGATAATTTGCGCAGATATAACCCGTCGATGCCGCAACTCGTGCACGGGCAGGCACCACAAGTGCCGCTCGGCAATGAAATGCCGGGTTCACCCGTCGCGCCGCGCCGACATGGGCGGTCGCGTCGGCCGAGGCCCGAGGGGGGCTTGTACCCCACAGCGGGCGACGCGCACGCGGCCGCGGCGGCTGGAGCGTATCCGCACCAGACGGCGGCTGCGGCCGAAGCGTCAGCGGTCCCGTACAACGTGTCCCGCCCGACGACCCCCGCACGGACGTCCCGGCAAGGGTCGATGCATGCGGATCCAACAGCTGCCGTCACACACCGCCCCATCACGCCGGCGCCGCAGTTGCCCGAGACAACCGTGTCGTGCGCACCATCGATGCCGACGACCCCGGCGCCCATGGCGCTGCGCATGCGCAATAACGCGAAACCCGCGGCGGTCGCGCCGCCGAACGCCGGTGGCGCCGCGGGCCCGTCGGCGAGCCAGCAGGATCACCATGCGGCAGACCGCGACCGCGACCGCGCTCGGTGGGGGCGGATGCCCGGATGGTGGAACGCGCAGCTGCAGATCAGCGACGCGCCAGCGGTACCGCCGGCTGGGTTGAAGCAGCATCGCGGGAGTGCCGGGACGACGGCGACGGCCGAGACGTTGGTGTCGTCGGGCGCCGAGCTCGGGTCGGTGTCGTCGTCGTCGTCGTCCGGATCGGGCAATGGCGCGTCCAAGCCGCGCTGGTACAAGAGGCTGTTCTCACTCGGCAGTTCCAAGGACGGTGGGGCCGCTGCTGCTACGGCGGCCGCGGCCGCGGCCGTGTCGTCGACGGCGAATAATGGGAATGGAAGAGCCCGTGCCCGGGGCAGCGAACTGAAGTTCTCGTGTGTCTTGTTGTTGCCTTGCTTTGCGTTATTGGTCTCCACCCGGCGAATACCCACCAACCACCGAACCAACCCCCGCTTTTGCATCTGGTTACCCCCTTCTGGATCTGTTGCTGTCATTTTCTCTTTCCCTGCATTCTCCGCCCAAAAGTGGCCCTTTGGAAGGGCCTGTATTCCGACCTCCTGCTCACCCAATCTATTCCTGACCGCGTTTATGCCCCTCGCTGCTCGATCCCTCTCCTTTGAATATCCCCCCTCCCTTCTTTCGCTCGCTCGCGCGCGCTGCTCGACTGGTTTGCTGCCATCCAACATCATCATCATCATCATCATCATTTTGTGAATACTACACCACGATATCATAAGGCTTGTGTGCTGGGTGGCTGTGGACATCAGCAAATGATCAAAACCGGCATATATCAAATACCTACGCGCGTAAATGGAATGACGCTGCTGGGCCTGCGGGATTCGCAACGGCAGCCTCGGAAAAGAGCCCGCCACCACCGCCATCGACATCGTCGTCCGGGATCCGGCCGCCGGGCGCGTCGTCGACGTCGTGCGCGGCCACAGGCGCACTTGGCGAGTCGCGCTTTTTCCTGATGAGCAAAAGGGTAGAGTCGCGTCAGTTAGCTTTGCCGCAGCCGAAAAAAAACGGTGGTTGGTTCGAGGATGGATCTTACATTTCGCCGTTGGCGCGAGACGGGAACGTCGGGAACATGGCCGGGTCCTTGGCCGGTGGGTGCTCACTAGGTGGAGAGGGCCGATCGTCAGTACCTATCCGCAAGTCAGGGAAAACGAAGCAGCCAACGATACGAACCGGAAATACGTGTGTTCGAGCGCATCCTGCGCCGAAATCCTCCTCTTCGGATCCCACTCGAGCATCTGCGCCAACATATCTGCACCCTGCTCCGACAACCCCGGCACTTTCGCCCTTAGTCGCGCACGCACCGCCGCCTCCCCCGTCCACTCCATGTACCGCGCCAAATTCAAATTCTTAGCGTGCGGCAAGTCGCTCATCGCCTTCCAAGCCGCGGGCGCCGGCCGACCCAACAACATGAACACCTTGTCGATCTGATCAATCTCGCCGCGGCCCGACAAGAGCGGCGTCCTTGTAATCAATTCGGCAAAGATACACCCGACCGACCACATGTCGACCGCCGTCGCGTCGTACGTGTCGGCGCCCAACAACAGTTCGGGAGCGCGGTACCAGAGCGTCACGACGAGCGGCGTGAGCGGGCGCACACCCGCGGCCACGGCGTCGCGCGCAATCACGCGCGTGAGTCCGAAGTCGGCGACTTTGAGCATCCCGCGGTTATTCAGCAATAGGTTGGATGTTTTCAGGTCACGATGCACGCGGCCGCGCGCGTGCAGGAACGCGACCGCCGCCAAGAGCTGCGCGATCAGGGTCTTAACCTCGGACGCCAGGAAGGGCATCGACATCGAGGTCAGTAAGCCTTTCACGTCGTGTTCGAGGAATTCCATGACCAGGAACACGCTGGTCAGCGTGGACCCAACAACGACTTCGCGCGCGTGCACAATGTGCGGGTGCGCGCGGAGGCGCAGGAGGGAGCTGATTTCGCGCAGCGCGGTGACGGGGAACCCGTGCCGCTCTTGGTCGAGCTTAAGCCGTTTCAGGGCGACGATTTTGCCAGTGGACCGGTCGCGCGCGCGGTAGACGACGCCGTAGGCGCCTTCGTCGATGCGGTTGAGCTTTTCGTAGTGCTCGACGGACCGGCACGACTGGATCCACGCGGGGGTCATGGTCGCGAGTCGCGAGGGCGGCGCAGGCGGTGCAGGTAGTGGAGGTGGAGGCGCAGGGGTCGGCGTTCGCCTCCTTGCTGCGGGGGCTGCAGGAGTTGGTGCAGAAGGTGCTGCCGCCGTTGAGGGTGCTGTAGGATCAGGAGCGGCATCGGTTTTGGTACTTGCTGCCGACGAGGCCTTGCGCTTCTTGGATGCACCGCCCTTAGATTGCGACATCGTGCTGCGCAGGTCGCCGGTGTTGGGCTGGCCGTCGTCATCGTCGTCGAGCCATCGTGACCGCTTCTTTTCGGCCGTCGACGCCATATTGATGCCTTGGCCGTCACAGTGCGGCAAGTCGCAGGCCGGTAAAGCGTGTGCTGTTGGTCAAATTTCCGTCGCGCGGTAATTCTCAACGACAAAGACCGATTCTTGGTCGACGATGTGCGTCCTTCGCACGTGCGGGATCGCCAGGCGCGTCTCTCGCCACCGCCAACGTTCTCGTTGTCGACATCGGCAATCATCCTCCACGACGCCGACCCCCGTCCTAATCGCACCACACCTGCCACAAACGCCCGTCTCGCGCGCGACTTGCTGCACCTCAGCGACCACGACGCGCCCAGCCACACGCCACTGCCCGCTCCCATCCATTCTCGCCCACCATGGCCTCGAACAGCCGCCCACCATCTTCTGTCAGCGCCGTGTCCGCCACCGGGTCTGCAGCCTTGGCAGGACCCGTGCCCGACGCTAGCCAGACGCCCGAGCTCGCCGTGTTCGTCGACGCGCTGCTCAAGCAAATGGTAATCTCGGCACCGTTTGTTCACGACCCAGCCAGCTGATGGACTGACCCGGCCACGGCGGCAACGATCCAGCAAACCAAGTTCGAGGACATGTCAGGCCAGATCCTGACCAAGCGTACGTGCCCGTCCTGCTCCGCCCGAGCTGCACGCGAACCGAGACCAACTGCCTCACTCTCTCTCTCCACGCCATTCCAGTCGACGGCATGAGCTCGCGGCTCGACGACCTCGAAAAATCCATTTCCGATCTCATGGAAAACGCGGCCGCGCCCGTCACCAACGGCGATCCCGCAGCTGCTCCCGCATCCGACCCGACAGCACCGTCCGCGTCGTAACAACAATCAATCAAATATATCAACTTCGAAAGCATTTGGACAAATTGATCCAGGGCAAATCCCCGACGCTCATGCGCGCCCTCACCCTTCGACCCCCTCTCCCGCGTCTTCAAAACCGGCGTACTTTACCCGCGGCCCACGACGCGCGCCGCATCACCGGACGCACCGGCAGTACCGCGGCAATCGACTTCAACCACGCGGCCACCTGCGGTGGGGCGCGATGCGGTCGTGGCAGGGCCGGCCACTTCCACGCGCGCCGCCGCCGGGGCCCGCCCGGGAGTCACGCGATCGGGTGCGTTCCCTGGAACGTTTCCACTTCCTTGAGCGTCATTTCTGCACGAGAAAATAAAAGGGTCAGATCCTCGGAGTGTGAGAGAGGGCGCTGGTCATATCGTAACAGAGCGTGCCTTGCCACTGCTCGAGCGTCAACTCCGCGTCCGTGAACGACCAGTCAAATTGCGACTCGGCCACAGGTTCGTCCGACTCGTCGTGATACAGCGCGAGGTAGGGGTGCGCGAGCGCCTCGGCCGCGTTCACGCGCTCCTTGGAATCGAACACGAGCATCTTCTCAAGCAGGTCCAGGGCTACCGAATTGGAGAGGTGAGAAAGTTGGAACGATGAGGTGGGCGGAGAAGGTGGACAGCATACGTACCGACGGGGTCCTGGTCCGGGAAGGCCTCGGAAAACGGCTGCTTCTCGCGTGGTGGCAGCGACTTGACAAACTTGAGCGTCTGGGTTGCGGCGACCGCACAGGACGAATGGTGTCAGCAATGACCATGAACGCGGTGCCGACGACAATGGAATAGAACGCACGTTTTCACTGCAGATCGTGTTGACAACGTTCTCGGGTGGGCTCCCGAGCAGCTCCGTGATGATGGAGAACTGGTTCACGTCTACACACAAACCGCGTGAGCATCCGCAACCGTGTCTCGAAGACCAGTCGCCCTGCAATACATACGATCCTTGCCCGGGAACAGCGGCTTGCCCGTGAGCATTTCCGCAAAAATGCACCCGACCGACCAAATATCCACAGCATTGTCGTACTTTTGCCAGGTGAGCATGATCTCGGGCGCGCGGTAGTACCGCGTCGAGACGTAGCCCGTCATTTGCGGGTCGTTGGTCCGCGCCAGGCCGAAATCGCATATCTAGCGCCACAAAATCTGCGTGTGAGCGGGAGCGCTGTGCACGGAATGAGTCCAAACTGCGGCGAACTTACCTTCAGGTCGCAGTTTTCGTTGACTAGAATGTTGCTCGGCTTCAAGTCGCGGTGAATGACGCCGGCCGAGTGGATGTACTTCAACCCGCGCTAGTGGGTGGAGACGGTCAAAGGTGAGTTTGGGAGTCGATGCTGATGAGCCGAGGTGGGGGAGAGAGACGTACGAGGATTTGGTAGAGGAAGTATTGGATGAATTGCGTGTCGAGGGGCCGCGAAATCAGGAGCCGGTGCAGGTCGGTGCCGAGGAGGTCGGTCACGAAATAACTAGCGTCAAAGCGAGAGTTAGACGATGCGTCCAGAAACCAGGCATTGACCCCCGCCACGCGTACATGTCTTCGGATGGCGAGACGAAGATATCGATCAGGCTGATGACCTGGTTGAAAGAGGGCAGCAGCGCCGTCGTGAGCACCCACTTCCCTTCCAGCGTGATCCGACGCAGCAAAAGCAGTAGCAGCGAACGTTTTCGTGGTTCATGTGGCGCAACAGTTTGAGCTCGCGGCACGTCCGCTTGGCGAGCACCACGTTACTGAACGGCTTGAGGATCTTCTTGATGGCGACCGGCTGCTGCGTGGCCTGATCCATGGCCGAGCTACCGACGCGAACCCCGATCCGACGTGAGCATGCTTGTTATCGCGTCATTTCGCACCCGCGGTGTCGAGCGGCGAGAGATCAAGTACCAGACGAGGCCGAATGCGCCCATGCCAATGGGCTGCAGGTCGGTGTACCGGTGCGTGACCTCAAACACATTGCCGTAGATGTTGAGCTTTTGGAAACCGTTGCCGTCGGCGCCGTCCGAGGTCATGATGGAAGCTTGGAAACGAGGGGAGCGGGCAGACTATGGTTCTCGTTTCATGATGGTTGGTGAACATGGCCACCCTCGCGTCGTGACCAGCTGTCGGCCACTATTGACTGAGCAACGATGGTCGACCGTGGTCGGGTGGACAAGGTCATTGAGATGCGCTACCTTGGGCCAAGGGCGGTGGTTTCCGCAGAGAGGAACGCGCGGCGTGCAGGTATTCGAGTAATCAGTGCTGGTGAAGTACTTGGGCCGGGGCTGCACGCTGATGCTGTCGCGCTGGCAATGGTGCTGATTTACGAGCACGTCTCGAGTGCAGTCAGTCCCTTGTCGTTCACGCGTCGATTGGTCAAAAGCGGGGGGAGGTGCAGCCGCTGGAGAAAACGGCGGTGGCGGAGGCCCCAGTTCAAGTCAGTTCGAGGCAGAACCCGGGCAGAACTGTCGCCCGCATCCATGACATCATCGCCTCTGTCGCTGAATCAAGAATCAGGCCAACATGTCATCTGTTACGTAACGAAAGTCGAGACGCGCTGTCGGCTGGTCAGTGTTCGTTCTTAACCACGCTGCCATTTCTCATTGACGAAACGCTGCCATTTCTCATTGACGAAACGCTGCCATTTCTCATTGACGAATCTGGCAGCTGCGGCGACGACGACGCGACTGCTGCCATCCATCCTCGACCTGCTGCGAGTACCCGCAACAAGTTTTGGTTGCCGCTGCGAGCAATTCAAGCCAATTCGACACGCAAATGGAAATCGCCACGGCCCCCGCGGCCACCGAGTCGGTTGGTGCAGCTGGTCCCGGCCCGCTGATCACGCACGTCCTGATCGCGACCTTCCACCACACGCATGGCCCCATTGTCGAGTGGGCCTACCCGCCGTTCCCGGCCCTGCCCGGGTCGAGCGCTGCTCCGGCTGCGCCCAGTGTCGACAGTCGCGTCGAGCTGCCGCCGCAATGGTCGTCGCTCGTGCCGTTCTGCGCGCTGCCTGACGGCTCGCACTCGCGCGACGCGTGCTTCAATGCCTTCCACTTGCCGCCCGTCCCAGGGTGGGGTGAATTCGCGGCCAAGACCGTGTTTGCCACGTCGTGCTATCGCCAAATCAGCGCGAGCGAGCTGATCGTCAAGACGCCCGACATTACGCGTCAAATGGTGCAAAAGGTGAGAAGCAACTTGGCTGCGCCGGCTCATTTTGGTGAATACAGTCCTGACCGCGCACTCGGTGAAATTAGGCGGTCGTTGTGCTGTCGAGCGAGCCGCTCTACGGCGCGATTCGTGACAAGCTCGATGCGGTCACGCGCCACTTCTTTGAGCAAAAGGACTTTACCAACAAGGACGTGATCATGGTGCGTTTTCGTGCATGCGTTCGAGCGTGAGCTTCATGGTGTCTTCAGCTAACACGCGCGCGTTTGCAGGAGCTCTACGAGAACCTGACGGCCAACTACCGCAGCGTGACCGAGACCGTTTTCAACAGCGGTGCGTTCACTCCACGGAACGCGGCGTTTTTTTGACCGAGACGTTGACTTTGTCGCGATCTGCAGGCCTCAACTTGACCGAATTCATCAACCTGCATCGCGGCAAGGCGCTCGTGCTACTCAAGCTCATGATGCTCCAGAAAAAGGTGTATTTTGAGTGGTTTCACGTTCCTTTTGCTGCTCTCAAAACTCACTCCCCTCTGCTTGTCGTACCAGGTCATGTTCTTCTCGACCAACGTCGACACGCTCATCAACACGCAGTACTCGCTCGTCTCGCTCATGCCCAACCTCATGGCACACCTGCACAGCGTTGGTAGCCCGGCGCTCGACGGCACCATCACGACCGACTCGTCAACCTCGCCCGCGAACCTGATCCTGCCGTCGCCCTCGACCGAGTCGCAAGCACGCATTACCAAGCGCCGCGCCGCCGGCCTCCCCATCGAAATATTTGGTCCCGGCACGGGGGGTTTCTTCCAGCCGTACCTTCCGCTGCAGCAAATGGACACGCTGCTGCAGCCCGACACGATCCAAACTTATATGTTCGGCACGACCAACGGCGTCCTCCGTGACCAGACCAAGCCGCTCGCGCTCGATGCGATCGTGCACTGCGACGAAGCGCGGATCGATATCATCAACCCGGACTTAAACACCTTGCTTGCGCTCACACCGCCCGACAAGAAGTGGATCAACGACCTCGTGACCAAAGTCACGACCAACGACTCGTCATATGCCGCGACCGACGATTATATTCGCGCGCAGTTTGAGGATTACTTGCTCGCGGCGCTCGCGACGATCATGGCCGCGATGGGCGACGAGGACGGGACGGCTGTCACGATCGACCCGTCGCCGCGCGCATCGCAGGCGCCGTCGCCCACCGCCGCTACCGCCGCCGCTGCGGATGCTGCTAAGAAGGACGCGGCCGACGCGAACGAGCAGGGCGGTGCCGCGTTCGGCGGCCAAGTGCCCGGATCCGAGTCGAGCCTGCACTCGAGTCCGTCCAACCCGGCGCTCGCTGATGCTGCCGCGGCCGATCCGAATTCGCCCGCTCAGCGCCGGCTCAAGCTCAACGAGTTCCACGGCGCGTGGGTCACGGCGTTCCTTGCGACCCGTGCGGGCGAGGCCTGGCGGCAGCGCGTCACGGCTCGCCGTGCCGAGTTGGTCGCGGCTGGGCATAAGTCGCTGGTCGAGGAAGTCGTTCCGCAGCACCCGTGCCACGGGCACACGTTGACGGCGCACTTGAACGATAAGCTGCAGACCAAGATTGCGGAACTGCACTTGGACGAGAAGAAGCAGGCGATTCAGGCGTCGATTTCGTCGGCGGTCGTGATTGGCGGCAAGTTTTTGGAAAAGGCGGCCGCCAAGGTCAAGGAGGAGGCGGTCAAGCGGCAGCAGCAGGGCGTACGCGTATGTTTGGGGCTCAGTGGTCTGGCGGATGGTGTCGCAGTCTAACATTTCGCTTGGGCTGTTTGTAGAAGGAGGAGATTGTCCAGCGCACGACGCAGGCCGCATCCAAGGCCAAGCAGTACGGCGTGTCGCTCTGGGGTGCGGCGACAGCGTACATTGCCACCAAGCGGGCCGAATATGTACGCATTTCTTAGGTGCTCGCGCTCTGGTCCTATCACCGAACTCACTCCCACCTCTTTGAACATTCCAGGTTGCTCCCGGCGCAGACGCGGCCAAGCAAGACGCCGAGGCCACACCCAAGTCGGAAAGCGCTGGGCAAGCCATGCCGCCCGCTGACTCCAACGACTCGCTGCGCGACCAGCTCTACTCGGCGGGCGCTGACGAGCACGGGTCGGGCAAGTACAAGGCCCTGGCTGCCGACGACGATGCGTGATAGTTTGGCGATCGGCTCTTGCGCTGCCCGACACTCGGGGGCCGGCCGGTATTTGGCTCGTGAGTAACGTTGCTCTTTCGTTCGTTTTTTGATACCAACCAAACCTTGTTCTTTCCGTTCGCTCTGGCCAACTTTCGCGACGTGCACCGAATTGTTACTGCGGTCTGAGTCGAGAGTTTCTTGCACCGAGACAAAAGCCGATCAGCCGTGGTCAAAGCTGGCGTTGACATCAAGGCCTCAAGGGCTCTGCGTCAATGCCTAAAGTATCAGCGAACACAGAAAACTGGTCGGTACGTTACCGAACAAATTCTTTTTTTGACCCCGTTCCATCAGAACACGCAACGAAAAACGCACCGGCCATGAGGCATACTAGGTAAATCTAGTGGCCGAGAAGCTCGCCGTAAGTCAGGCGACGGCGCTCTGTGTCCGAGGCATGCGTAAACACGGTTCTGTCAGGAGTCATGCTGGTCGAGCTGGACAAGACGCAGGGGGGCGAGCGGATGAGGAAACGGCCTACATATGTTGACCAGTGACATGGCGGTTATGGCGAATGAAATGAAAACTGATGATGCGTGGTTATTGGCTCATTTGCACTCCCAGGTGATTTATTCGGGCATCTACATTATGGATTTGTGAGCGTGTACGAGAGGAAGGAGTGCCGCACGGACGCGTTCTCGGACCGCACGGCCCTCCGGACTGGCCACTTTTGGGATACACCAAGGACTTGGCCGTGCGCCCCGTCCGCCGCGTCGGAGCGCGACGGACCGCGCACCATTGTTTGTTGTTGTGGTTGTTTTGGTTCCTCTTCATCGTTTGTGATATATACACGTCAACCCCTCGCCCCAGCACGGTTGGCAGCTTCGCTTCTGATAACCCGTGCCTTCGGCCCAGTCACCAGGAGCAAAGTTTTGGGGTGAAGCATGGCCGGTCTTTGCCCAATGCTCCCCACCTGCTGCCTTGGTGCCACTTTGACGGCGACATTATTATCCATTTTGGCTTATCGCGTGTTGAGAGTGAGACCCAACCAGGAACCGACATGACTCACAATCCACATTTCTCAGCCCAGAGGCGGCCGATGACCATAGTGTAGATTTATTTACACTCAAAGCCAGCGGCGAGGAGAATCTCTGCTGTAACCAGCAGAGAACGAAAGATAGGAAAAACTGGTGGTGCATTTTGGCCCACCCAGTACTGCGACTGGTTCTCTCGGCATGCACCTCTCACAACACAGCGCGACCGCTAGACACGACTGCGCCAGCGCCGCCACGGCGCGACAATCGACAAGAACACACTCCACGGACCGTGACTCGTCGAACAGCTGTTTCGCGCCTTCCGGGAGGACTCGACCGCCTTGGTCACCGATTCCAATGAATCATCATGTGCATTCAGCAGCTCAATCACTTTGGTGCGGGCGGCACGACGAAGAATTTTGCCCTGGAGTCCACGGACGAGCGATCGTTAGAACTGGTGGAAAATGTCCAGAATCATAAGCCAACGCAAAGCATACTGTGACAGTGCGCGGAACGGCATCCAAGAAGACGACGCCGCCCGTCAGGTACTTGTACGCGGCGAGTTCTTGAGCGACGAGGTCGGTGATGTCCTTGGCCAGCTTGGTTTGCGCGGCCGTGTCGTCGAGCACGGCCGGGTTCTGCGGGACAACCGCCGCACATGGCACGACCTGCTCGTCGCCTCCTGGGACAGGCACGACGACCACGTCGGTCACGGTCGGTAGGCGCAGAATGAGCGACTCGAGTTCTGTGGGAATAACCTGGAGAAGCGAACGTGAGAAGCAGTGAAATTTCGTGCCGGCTCGCATCGTCGCAATCCAAAGTGCCAAAGTATCAGCGCACCGTGTTACCGCCCGTCTTGATCATTTCCTTGCTCCGGTCGACGACGGTTAGGCACCCGTCCTGGTCGACGGTGCAGAGGTCCCCCATCCGATACCACGACTTGCCGCCGATCTCGATGAACGCTTCCTTGGTCTCTTGAGGCCGGTGAAAGTAGTGACTGAACAAGTTGGGTCCACGGTAAATAATCTCGCCCGGACCCGTCACGCCGTCCTTAACGACTTGGATCGGCTCGTGCGTCTCCGGGTCAATGAGCATGGCCTCCATGCCCGGGATGAGCCATCCAATCGCGCCGGGCGGCGCGACCTTGTCGAGGCGCAGCCTCGGCGACGTGAGGTTCAACGTTTCAGTCGACGCGTAGCTCTGGACCACGGGAGCTGGATGTGCACGTAGAGGAAGGAAACTTAGCTGAAGTCACTTTACTTTGTGGAATGAAGCCGGAGCAGCAGTGCGGTCTAGTCGTACCTTTCAAGCCCTCCATGATCCGCACCTGCGTCAGAGCCGACAGCGGCGCCGCAATCGAGAAAATGAGCTTGAGTGACGACATTTCGGTCGAGTTGGCGTGCGGATGCTTGATGATCTGCACGAGATTGTGCGGCGTCATCGATAGCTGGCCAATCTTGACCCGCGCAATCGCATCGAGCCACTTGCCCGCGTCAAACTCCTCCATGAAATACATCGTGCCGCCCTGCACGGCCGTCGCCATGCCCATGAGCGTACCCGACAAATGGAAGAACCCGGAGCAGGCCATCGGCGTGCCTTGCGCGTTATCGCTAAGCAGCTTCATGGATGCCAGACCGTCGGACTGGGCCCCAGACGTCAACGACGCCGCAAACGCCTGCGCCTGCGCAAGATTCACGATCATCATTTGATGCGTGATCTCGACCGCTTTGTTGGTCCCGGTCGTTCCCCTGCACAAGCGAAAAGGACATCAGTCTGATCCCCAAGATATGCGCGAGCGAGAGCGCAGGGTCAAAAATACAATCAAATGCGACACGTACGACGTGAAGAGCATGAAGGCCACGTCGGCCTGATGCACCTCGGAAAAAGTCGACGGCGGCATCTTTTGACCCGGAACGATCAGGTCGCGCAAAAGAACCGTGTTGTTGTCGAGATCAAGGCCGTCGGTCAAAGAATCGTAAATAACGACGGGTAGCGACTGCTCGACGATTTTGAGAGCCTGGTAACGGCCAGAAATAGAATTGTAAGCATGGCGGGTCTCAAGCAGCCCTGGTTTGTTCGTAAACAGACGCAACGTGCCTCGTGAACGACGCGATGCAAGGAAGAGTGAACGACGACAGCGTGCGGCTCGACCTCGCGAATCAAACGCGTGCCCTCTTGGACGGTCATTTGCGGTACCAAGGGCACAGCGATAATACCTGAAAGAAATCATTCATGAAGCAAAGCAATCACATCAACATTGGCATGCTTGTCACCCATTGCGCCGCAGAATTGTGTGCGTACCAGAAAAGAGGCACGCAAAAAACACCATATGATAATGCTCATGATTGGGCGCGACAATCGCGAGTCGATCGCCACGACGCAATCCGAGGTTCGTGATCAAACCGTGCGCGAGGCCAACTGCGCCAGAGAGCAGCTCGCCATACGTTTGGCGGCGATGCTCCGGGTCCATGGCATGCGCGACAAATACGCGGTTGGGATCATGCTCGCGCAGCTTGGAGAAGATCACTTTGCCAACCGTTAGGCTGGCAGGCGATGCAGCAAGCAGCTTGGCCGCATCCACGACAACTGGCGAGCGGATCACAAAGGAGTCGAGTTTGGCCTCGGTGCTCGCGGCCATGGTCTCGATACTGGTCGGCATCGTGGTCGGGTGCGACAAAAGGGAATCGTGTTGAGAGAGGGGGACACGTCGCTACGACGCCAGATAGGCCCTTTTATACGCCGACGCCAGGGCGTCTTTGACGCCGCCATAGACTGGGCCGTGGGCGCCGTGAGAGGGACGGTCGCCACCAGGACACGATGACTTGCAGTGCGGGGCGGGGCGGCGCCCTGGGGCCGCAAGAGTACCGTGGGCGTTGCATTCTGCACGCTGCAAATGCTCACCGTGGCGTCGTTCATTGGTCATCGACTGGCCGACGTGTCCCCAGCACGACATGCGCCCACCTGGCGCGACTCGCCCACACTGCCTTCCAAATGCGACCCCTTGGTTCTTTGGAACAGCATTATGGCGTCGGGGCGCGCCACGATACGAAGTGAAACGGCGACACGATGCAGTCGTTGAATTGAACGTGCCAAGAGTCGACCGTAAACGTGGAGAAATCGCCAATTTTCAGAAAGAAGTATATGCTGATGGACTCAGAACGCGCTGAGAACAGGAGCGTAAAAGGTATTGTCTATTGCGCACGCGAAACATGAAAATCTATCAGGCATGAAATCAAAACCGGTGTCTTGTCACTTTGCGCCATGCTTTGAGCGCGCCATCGTGGACTCTGGCAGTTGACCTGGCCGATGCTGGGCTACTTGCGACTGCGCAAGCGTCGCCACGGCATTGTCACCGCTGTCACGAGCACTCTCCACGGGCTGCGGCCGACCGAGCAGCCGCCCCGCGGCTTTCGCTTGGACAAGCCCTAATCCCAGCAGCCGGCTTCGCTGGTGCAACGTTGATCATTTCGTTCACCTTGGTCCGCGCAACGCGGCGAACGATCTTGCCCTACATGAAGCAGGAACCAGTGGTGAGAAGAGTCATGGAAAAACATCGGCTCCCAACCGTTCCTGAAGACGTACCGTTGCATTGCGTGGAACCGTGTCGAGGAACACGGCACCGCCCGAGGTGCTTGTAGGAAGCGAGCTATTTCGTGACGAGGTTGGAGATCTCGATGGCCAAGGCAGATTTCTTGGCCGGATCTTCGAGCAAGGCCGAGTCTCGTGGAACGACAGCAGCACACGGCGCGTCCTGCTCGTCGCCTGCTGGAACCGGAACAACGAACACGTCGGCCACGTCGTGCAGCCGCAAAATAACCGACTAGATCTCGGTCGGAATCACCTGCAGAGAGTCGCGACCGTGCGGGATGATCAGCTCTGTGGCGCGCACGAGTTGAGAATACTCCTGAAGACGGTGGAAAAGCAACGCACCGTATTGCCCGCGGCCTTGAACATCTCCTTTGTCCGGTCGACGACCGAGAGGCACCCGTCCTTGTCCATGGACACCACGTCCCCCATTCGATACCACGACTTGCCGCCAATCTCGATGAACGCGTCCTTGGTCGCGTCCGGCCGATTGAAGTAGCCGCGGAACAGACCAGGTCCGCGCAAAACAAACTCGCCCGGGCCCATCACGCCGTCTTGGACGATTTCCATCGGCTCGTGCGTCTCCGGGTCGATGATCATCGCCTCGAAGCCAGACATCAGCCAGCCCATCGTGTCGCCGTCGCTGAGCAGCTTCATGGGCAAATTGTCCGACTGGTCCTCGGAGGTCAAAGCGGACGCGTACACGCGTCCTTGCGCGAGGTTGGTGAAGATCATTTGACGCGTGAGCTCGACGGCCTTGTTGAAGCCGGTTGTCCCGCTGCACGATGTTGGGATCGACAATTTGAGTCGGGTATTCAAGGACCAAATATGGTGGAGAAGCAAGAAGAAACGCACGACGTGAACAGCATGAAGGCCACGTCGGCCGTCTGAATTTCAGCAAACGTCGACGGCGGCGCAACTTGAACAGGAACCATGATATCATGCAACGACTTCAGATACTCCACGCCGAGATCAGCGATACCCGAAGAATCGAAGATGACGACCGGTGGCGCCATATTGGCGAGCTTGAGCGACTAGATGCGTTGAAAATGTGTCATTTGTGAGCAAGAACCCAATCCCAATCCATGCCCAGTACGAGAGTCATAAATTCACGCGTGTACCTCGCAGACGACGCGGTAAAAGGAAGAGTGAGAAACGACGACATGAGGCATGGCCTCGCTCATGGATCGCGAGCCCTCTTGTGCGGTCATTTGCGGGACCATGGGCACAGCGACAATTCCTGGTTTCCGTTGGGAGAGCGGAATTCGGGTCCGTTTCCCAAATGAAAAGAAACATGTTTTCCCCCGCGAGCCTGATTCATTTCGCTCGTACCCGAGATCAGGCACGCAAAGAAGAGCAAATGGTAGTGCTCATGGTTTGGCAAGACAATAGCGAGCCGATCGCCGCGGTTGAGACCCAAGCTTTGGATGAGCCCGTGCGCGAGGTTGAAGACAGTGCCGAGCAGCTCGCCATACGTCAAGCGACGGTGCTCCGGTTCCAGGGCATGCGCGACAAACACGTGGTTCGGTTCCTGATCGCGCAGCTTGGCGAGGATCATGGCCCTGAGCGTCAAGTTGGTCGGCGACGCGGCCACGAGCTTGCTCACATCGAACGGAACCGGCGAGCAGATTCGGAAGCGATTGAGGTTGGTTGGGTCGTTGGCAGCCATGGCTGTGAAACGGCGGCGGGAAGGGCAGCTTGAGAGAGTGAAGCGTACGCCAGAAACGAATCAACCAACTGGCCGTGTCGGCCTCTTATACGCTGCTGCAAGGGGGGCTGGTGGAGACCGCAGAGTGGCGAAATTTGGCCAAGGACTGCGTGGCCGGTTCGCAAAATGTCGCCACACCATCTTTGGACTTGCCGTGCGGGCGTGCGGGGTGGCGGCAGGGGCCTGCGGATTTGGTAGGCGTTGATGAGCGTTGGTCCGCGGCGCTGGCTCGGCTGTCGTTCATTGGTTGCGCCTCCCTTCCCGTCCCAACACGCCCAAATCGTGCCTCCGAGTTTAGAGGGTTTGTGGCCGTGTGCACCACCAAAAACGCGGCGGGCTGATCAGGGACGATCGTGGGCGGAGAGACAGGTGCAGCAGGGATCAGTCACACAAAAATTATGAAGATGCCGTGCGCGCATCCTCTCTAGGTGCTCGCTCCATCACGCACAGGCCCCAACCAACAGCTCCTGACGATACCCTTGGCAGGAACGCTCGGATCAAAATGTCCCTGGCGTGAAACCCCGGCCCAAAGGATCCCTCGATGGTAGCGATCTCGCAAAACCATCCCGGTGGTTCCGGGAGCAAAAAGCTTGTCATCGCGGTGCACTTATGGTTCGGCCGTGCGCCAAGGATGAGCAAAAACGAGGCTCCTGGCGCTCGATGCTTGAGTGTGCGGCTCGAACATGTTCTGGACACGCTGATAGTCTTACTCGGAGTTGCGTCACCCGAGTGACATGGGCGAAAGATGAGTGATTGTGTGTCGTTGACATGATGGGTCGACCATTACATGTTTCGATGTGATCTTTCTTCTCTGATTGAAATGTGACCTTGAGCGATTGCCTTCAAGACTTTTGCTTCAAATCTTTGTGACGTTACGCTCCCATCCCCCGCGTCGCCCATACTTCCCACGACAGGTTCGGCCGCAGCCTTGCTCTGATTTCGCGCTGCCACATCGCCATCCTGTCGGATGGATATGGTGACAGGGAGGAGGGGAGGGGGGGGGGGGGGAGTCGATTCCACAGCCGACGCATGGCTGCATGTCAAAGACATCAAAAACCAAAGCTCTTAATTGGTAAAAATTCAATTGATCAACGAATGGAAATCAATGGCTGCAGCACTAATCACTACGCGTATCCCTCCACGCAATCCAAGCGGCGGCGCGTCTTCTCCAACTCACGCCTTCGACCTACCAACCACACCCACCGCAGTCGGCCGCGGGAGGACCTGCACCTTCGCGCCCGGCACCGCCGTCTCAATCATCACCTGCCACTCATCGACCGCCACCTGCGCGTCCACCAAATCCATCTGTACTTGTACGGCCCACGACACCGCATCCGCGGCATCGCGTCTCGAGCGCACCCCGCGCGCGAGCCACGCGACCAGATCCGCCACCAACATGCCGTCCCCCTCCTCAACGCCTTCAATCTCCACCACGACCCCGAGTTGAGGCTTGTCCGCATCGGCCGCACGCTCGCGGTCGGAAGCCCACCACTGTGGTGCCTCGGCCCACCGTACCTGCACGACGCGGCGCCACCACTTGCGCGCGGTGCGCGGCACGGGCACGACGAGCGGTGCGTTGTGAAAGTTACCCGGCTGCATCCCGTGCAATACGGTCAGCGACCGCGGCGGTGTCGCGTGCCGTGCGCCATCAAGCACAGCAGCGAGCGCCATGTGACCGACATACGCGTGGTGGATGCTCGGAGCGAGCAAATGCGGGAGAGTGGGTCCACGCACAACAGCCAAGATTGGAAGCGCTGCGGCCGCGTCATGGTGCTGCAAAATGTGCCCGGCGGTCCCGACCAGTGTCGTGATCGACGGTACAATACACGCGACGAGCGCGTCCGGCGGCATGACCAAGTTGGGTGTATCAAGCACGATCGTCGCGAGGTGCGGCACGTCGTTGAGCGCGTTCGGAGTCAAGTGGAACGCGCCGAAATGAATCGCCTCGATCTGCCACACGCTCGGCCACAGGACATACGGGATCGTCGTAAACTGGTAGAGCTGCACGGTCGTCAAGTTGGGCAGGGCCATGGTCGCCATCACGTCTCACGGCTCTGGCGTGAGTTGCAGCCGCTGGATGAAGGTGCGCGGCGCGAGCGGGTCGCGCGGTGGGCGTGGGACACGGAACGAGTAGAGCGATTTGGACTCGGAAATCATGACGGGGCTAGCCGTCTCGTCGCTCAGGAACGCGCAATTGATCAAAGTCGCGCTCGCGAGGTTCATGTTGGCCGCGATCTGCGCCCAGAGGTCCGGCGGCACGTCGACGTTGAAAAAGTAGAGTTCGTGGATGGAGTGTAACGGGAGCCGGTCGAGCTCGAGGCCGAGCAGCGTGCGTGGGTTCCAGGTCGCGACTTTCCACTGCTGCAGGGCATTGATGTGCAGCGACTCGAGGTGCGGCACGTTCATGAGCGACGAGCAGCAGCGCCTAGTTAGCGAGCTCATTTCGAGCGCGCGCAACCGCGGGAACGTGCCCTTGCGGTTCGAAATCGGAGGCAGCCGCACGTTATCCTTGGGCAGCGTCGGCTGCATCTCATTGAAGAACACGTGCATGACCTCGATCGTCGCAGCATGGTCGACAATCTGGTGCCAGACGCGGTCGGAAGCATTGGGTGCCTCAATCTTGAGCCGGCGCAGTCGGTTCGAGTGCAGCGGCAAGTATGCGACACGGCCCTTGCGCACGGCGATCCGGAACTCGGTCATTGAGTGCAATGCAATCGGGTGCGACTCGGGCCACGCAGCGCGCGGGAACGAATGCAGGTCAATTTCCACGCGCTGCACACAGAGCGGCGGCGTCAGGAGCTTGGCGAGGTGCGGCCATGCGGATGCAGCCATGGCCGACTCGATCGTGAGGGTGTGCAGCAACCGCAGGCGCCGCAGCAGCGCGGCGAGCGTCGACACGGCACTCGAAGTCAGTCGTGCACCGTCCTCTTCGGATGCGAATACGACTTGCCAGGCAAGGCGTGGCGGGATGGACACGACGAGCAGGTCAGCTGCGGGTGTAGCGCCTGCAGGGTTCACGGACGACGCGTCATCATCATCATCGTTGTCATCGTCCGACTCGTCGCTTACCACGTTGTCCTCTCCATCAGTGTGCCCACCCGCACCCGGCCCCACCACACTCTCCACCGCTGGCACACCGGTACTGCTAATTCTCTCATTCCAATCCGCGTTCCCCACCTCATCCTTGGCCACCGACGGCGGCCGCGGCGGCGCGAGCACCGGCAAATCCGCATCGAGAGCCATACTTCCCCTCCCTCGGTCCTGTTGCGCCAAATTGCGCAACGTCTCGGCAAGCAACGACGGTTCCGGAGCCGTGACCATGATATCCGGATGCCCGCCAAGCCACGCCGTTGCGTGCTGTCCACGCACTACGTCCACGGTCCACTGCCGCCACAGCAACGGCTGCACAGCCTGGTACATGGTCTTGCAGACACGCACCATGGCGTCCACGTGTCGCAGCGGGCGGTGGTACGGGTCCGCCGCGGACCCGTCATGCGTGTCGTGCCCAATGGCTGCGTACGGCTCGCCGACATACTGCGCGATCACGCCCCACAGGACCGACGGGATCGTATCCATTGGCGCGGGCATTGCGGGAACGGCGGATGCTGCCGCGGCGGGGGTCGCGGGCGCGACGACGGGGGGGCTCGGCTCGCAGATCGATGGATGCCGAACCGCATGCCGGGTCAGGGCTGACTCTTGGTGCGTCGATTCGGCCACCAGTGGACTGGCGAGACGACGCCGTCGCGGTGCCGGCGGCATCACATCGCGTTGGTCCTGGCCATGCTCCTCGTGCTCGTGCGAGTGGCTCCAGGGATGCGGTTGAGCAGGTGGATAAGCGCCGTACACGGGAGCGTAATCCTACTGTGGGTGCGAAGCGCCTTGGTGTGTTTGCGGATCAACGCGCTGACTTTCATGGCCTTGACCGTGATCCTTGTCAGGCGACCTCGGCCGCTTGGACCCCGCGCGCGTGGCCACGGATGAGACGCTAGCGGCCGCATGCGACGCGTGGTTACACCGTATGTGAGGGTGGGAGTGCGGGTCGAGGCGTGGAAGTGGTGTGAGCACAGCAGCCGGCACTGTCATCCAAACCGAATGGCGCTCGCACGACCGACGGGCCGGCCCACGACCACGGCGCATAGGAGGACTTGCCCGCCCGCTGCTGCCGCCGCTGCCGCTGCCACTTGCCGCACCGTCTTTGCCGCGCGCCCTGCTCACGTGCGGCCCCGCCCAAGGGACGCGTCCCCGCCCGCTGCATCTCGACGGCCTCGACGCTCTCGTAGCAGTGGGACGTGGTGCGATGGGTAATAGGGTGCCGGGTAAGGCGCGTGCGGGTCCCAGGCCGACCAATTCGCGGCCGGCTCGGGCGCATGAGGGTGCGGAGACAGGTGCGCCGTGGCGGCAGCGGCCGCGGCGTGCGGCGTGCTGGGTTCCATGGTGATGACGGTGAGCTTGGCCGAGGCAATGACGATGGTGGAGAGAAGAGGAAAGAAGGCAGGTGTGGATGAGGGCAAGGACAACCATGGAGCAGAATATTGCCAGGACAGCCCAACAGAAAAAAAGGAAAAACCCGAACGCACCGCCGACAACCGCTGAACACGCGGCAATGACTGAATCTCGCTAGCCGTGATCAACACGCCACCAAATCGATTGTAGAATCAGCTCGTTTGCTCGCAAGCAACTCCTCCACATCCGCTCAGTCTCCTCTCCAGCACTCCATCCAACAGCAAGCGCACAGGATGCGGCCAACGGTCCGCCTGCTCGCGCGTCGCCTGACGCTGGCCCTGTCGCACACTCGACGCTTGCCTGCCGCGGCCTTCCAGCATGCCAACAATCGCGATCAGGCCTTGATCGGCACGATCCTCATCCCAGAGGTCGAAGAGCACCTGCCACCGGCTGCCGCTGCCGCTGCATCCTTGCGTCGCGACCAGCTCTTGACCCTCGACGGCCGCGCATCGAGCGCATGGACCACATTCCGCGCGCCGCACTGGACCACGGCCCATGTCGCTGTCGGCCGCTGGCACCGGACCGAGTCGTACCGCGCGGAAGCCGCAGCCAATGACGCCGTTCCGGTAGTACCAGCCCCGGACAGCGACGCGGCGCTCGTGGTCATGGTCGCCGACCCGCGGTGCGCCATGGCTCAAATCGACCAATGGAATTCGACCAAGGCGCCCGTCGTCGCGATTCTCGCTGGCCCGACACCGTTCATCACGGGCACGCCGCACACGCTCTACGATGGTACGACCTCGATCGACCACGGTGCTGTTGGCGCCATCCTTGCCGGATCTGCGTGGCGCGTCTCCACGAGCCTGGCATGGCGCGGCGTGCGCCGGCTCGCAGCGCCCATGACAATCACGAAAGCCAAGGGCAACGTGATCCACGGCCTGCAGTCGGCTGCAGGGGTGGACGAGTACCTCGGGACCGATGATGACGGTGCATCGCCCACGACCACACTGTTGCAGGCGCTTGGGTACCGACCCGCGGCGGGTGGTGTGGCCATGACGGGCGCGCAGGCGAATGCGGCCATGATGGCGATGATGCGCACGGGTGCAGGCAAACAACCGGAGTCGGTCCCAACGCTGTTTGGTGCCCTGTTCGCGGGCGAGGTGCGTTGCATTGACCTTCTGCTCGCGTGGTTACGTGAGCATCGCGACTGAATTCGATTGTTTAGTCCTCGGAGCCGTTCCTGGTCGCGCCCATTTCGGCGGGCGACCCGAGCCGCGGATTCCTGGCGCTTGACACGACCATCGACATCCAGCCGGGCATGCGGCTCCAGTACATGGCATTGAGTACGTGGAGGAACACGCACGATTGAAACCGTGAAACGTATCTTGACCATGTATTATCACTCTGTAGACGCGGCGGCGCCGGGCAACGACGTGCTCCCAACCGTGACGATCAATGGCTCCGAGCTGGCGTGCCCGCACGGCTTGGCCATGTGGTGCGCCGAGACGCAGCAGACTGTCATGCACCGCGGCGTGCCGGTGCACGCGACCGTGGACGTAGCGAGCGATCCGGATGGCGCCCCGTTGCTGGTGAAGCGCGTAGCCGGCGAGAATGGTGATGGCGAGGCTGCTGTATCATCATAGAGACGAATCGCTTGACATTGCGCGTGCTCATGCGTTGGGTTGTGGTGGTACTGGGGAAGGGGAGGAGGGAGGAGCACAGTCGGCCCAAAGACACGTCTCGAGCTCGACCATGGCTTCGTCGACTTCGCGCGCGACAGCGGCCAGCGCCTGGTTGGCCTCGCGCGTCGCCTTGGTCACGATCGCAGCGCGGCGGTGCGCGAGAGCCAGTCGCGTCGACGCGTCGCCGAGGAGCAGCAGTTGTTTCACTTCGGTCGCAAGCGTCGAGAGCGAGTAGACGGCGTTCAGCTAGAGCAAAGCATGACGCTGGGTGAGACCACGCTCACTCAAACTGATCCACTCGGTGTCTTAGGAGACGAACCGCCGACGCCGCGACATGGTGCAGCTGCAGCTGCTCGCGCGCGAGAGTCGCACGGTCCTTGGCGTCCTCGCCACCCGTCTTGATGCGCGCCATGTCAATGGCGTCCTCGAGCGAAGAGACGAGCACGCGCAGGTCCACGTCGAGCCGGCGCGTCCATTCGTCGTCGCCGCGTGACGCGGGGGCACCGGCTCCGCTGGCCGCGACCGCAGCGAGGTTGGGCGGGGCGCCTGGTCCCGGTGCTTGCATTGCAGAGAGTGTTGTGAGCGCCGAGATGGTCGAGATTGGTCGACGACACCGGCGAGTGCGTCGCGGCAACCCTGATCTCTCTCGGTGGAGGGCGGATTCTGCTCCTTCAGTCCACGTCACACGTAGGCGTCCGTGTGCTGCAGAAGCAGGTGCGCGGCGGTGCCACGGGGTTTCGGTTGTTTTGTTTGCAGTTTGCGTTGGCCGAGGTTTTCATTTTGCAAATCTCGCCGCGACGTTCCCGGCCAGAACCACGTACGCCTCCACCGCCACACCCGGCCGTTGGCGTCTCCTAAACTGGTCCTGCTCTGGGTCCTCTCACCATCTCGCCTCGTTGGCCTGCTCGTCTCCTTGGTCCTGCTCCTGCTCCTCTCCTCTCCGTGTACCCGCTCCCCGTGTGCTCCCGACCAACCACCAAGCGTGCCCGTGCCGCCGGGCCCCCGACGCAAGACGATAGACGCCCGCGCAGCACGCACTCGCACGCCCATCGAGCCAGCCAACCAAGTACTCGAACATTATTATGGCCGACGCAGACCTCGACTACGCCGACGGCGGTGCCGGCGGCATGCCCGACGACGGCGCCGGTTCGCCCGACCTGACGGCCGACCTCGTCAACGAGCGCGACGCTCTGCGCGCCCAAAACGAGCAACTGTGGCGACTGGTCGAAAAGCAGCGCGCCGTCGTTTCCTCGCTCAAGCTGCAGCTCGCCGCGATGCAGTCGGTGCTCGAAGCGCACGGCCTGCTCGAAGAGCTCCTGCAGCCAGCCGGTGTCGATGGTGACGCTGGCGCTGTTCCGTCGACGCCCACCATGTCGGACGTGTCGGCGGCAACTCCCGACGCGACGGCCGTTGCCGCGCCGGAACTTCTCCCGCCACCCACGCGCGGCGCCTCGGCCAGTGGGACGGACAATGTGGTCCGCAACAACCTTGCCGTGGAAGTTCGCAAGCGCCCGCCGCGCCCGCCACTGCATGTGCGCATGTCGATGATGACCGTACCGCCGCCTGCGGCCGTGTCGGTCGATGCGCCGCCCGTCTCGCCGACGCCGCGTAATGCTATGCCGCGGTCGTCGCTCGTGGCTGCGGTTGATGGTGACTCGGCCGAGGACGGCGAGTTTGGCGACTTGTCGTCGCGCGGGTCGTATCTCGCATACTACGATGACGACGATGGCGATGCCGAGCACCATGATGAGGGCGGGCATGCCCATGACGCGCACGAGCACCCGGAAGACCATCAAGTCTCGTCTATGGACGCGCCCGACGTGGCACCAGCTGCCGAGCCACACCCGCAAGACGACCAACCACAAGAACCGCAGCAGCAGCAGCAGCAGCAGCCGTCCATGCAGATGCAGATGCAGCCGCCGCACAAGGCCTTTGACCTGCCACGCGGCATGCCGCACGACGTGCCGTTCCGTATCGGCCGCCTGCGCCCGTCGTCGCAGCTGGCGCCCTACGAGCGCCGTCCAACCGTGCGCGTGCAATTCGCGGCCGAAACCATCATTCACGAGCCCGTCTACGAAGAGTACGAGTACGACTCGGGTGCCGAGCCCGTCGACCCGCACTCCGAGGACGGGTTCCACCAGCTCCAGATTCGCGAGGCCGAGGCCGATGCCGACCTCGAGCAACACGTGCTTGACGAAGACGACGGCCCGACGTACCCAGACTACACGGACGCGAACCGCGGGTACCACCACAACCCTCCTCAGTTCCCGCCGCCGCGGCAGCTCGTGCTGGGTCCGAACGGCCAGCCGCAATTCCCGCCGCGGTCGCGGTCGTCGATGATGGCCAATGCCGGTCCGCGCGGGATGCAGCACCCGGCCCTTGCGGCCGCCGCCGCCGCCGACGCGCCCGCACGGCCCGCAACACCCGATATGCCGTTTGTCGCACCCGCACGCGGCAACTCGCGCGTGCACGCTCGTGACTCGATTTTCCTGTCGCGCAACTACCGCCCGCCGTCGCAGTTTGTCAATGAGACGCGCCGGTCGATGCTCATGGGCCAGGCGCCGCCGCAGGCACCGGCGAATGGACCGGCACCGCCGCCGCGCCGCACGTCGACGCACCCGGGCACGTATGACCAGGACCCGGTGCTCAAGGCGTTGCTGGCGAATAAGGGCGACCGTGCGGCTCTGCAGCAGCAGTTGCAGGGGCTCGCGCCGCACCAGATCGCGCAGTTGCAGGCGGCACTGCGTGACCGGATGGGCGCACCGCAGCAGGCGCCGCCAGAGTCGCAGGCATAAGCTGCGCTCCCCGAAGGTTTTGGAATGGGAAGGCGGGTGACAGGCAAGTGCTGCTGCTCGCTTTTCAAATGTGGAATCATCGTTCTGGTTTTTTCTGGTTTCGCTGATGACCTGATGGCTCGATCCCCTTCGGCGTTTTCCCGCGCCCTTGTCTTCCGCCCTCGTTTTCTACCAGTTTAGGTGGCCATCGAACCTCCCTTTTTGCGCTTCATGTCCGTTGCTGTTGCCCGCCCGTGCGTTGTTGGATATTGTCTTGTTTATCATTACGGATTTTTGGCGGGGTCGAGGTTAGACACCAGGAGGGCGAATAGATGCTTGCTACGTTCCCTCAAGCGACCGAACCATTCTGAAGCAGGGAAAGTAAATATGGACGCAGTCGCGTCGCGCTTCACGACTGCCCTTATTGCCGTCCGTTTTGCGGTCGGTTTTGATCGCTTTCTGCTTTTCGTTCTCTTTCGTGCCAGCCCTGTTCCATTTTGTTCACGACGCTGTCCTCGATGACAGAAATGGTCGTGTCCAAGCATCACCGGAAATGGTTTCTGGGCTCTGGCTGTATTCATCTGGATGGCCTGCGTCTGTCCAAGACTTTTGATGTTCAATGCCAAACCAAATCCAGATCAATCCGATCAATCCACACTTCCTTCACATGCATCGCTAACAAGTCCATCCGCTTCCTTCGACTTCAACTTGCTGCAAAATGATTCGGTTGTTTTCAGCGGTCCGGACCATCTCACTCTCTCAGCTTATCACCGACTGGTCGGTTGTGGTTGGCTGGTCGTCAACAGACCAGGGGATGGCCAGCGTCACGACCATGTCTTTGACCCAAGATCGGGGCTGCCAGGGGTCACCGCTGATACTTTCTTTGCCAATTTGGCACGCGCGCCCTGTATGAAACGAGTGCGTCTTGAGGTTCGAGCGCAAGGCAGTGCTGGAACGACGGCAGAATTAGACAAGAGCCGGTTACCACCGTCTGCAGCTCGCTCTTGCTCTTTCTCTCCAGGATACCGAATCGAGACTCCCGAATGGACGAAAATTGCTTGCACACATCGAAATTTACCACTTTCCCGCGGCGTGATCCATAGATTCGATATCAGTAGACCAGCAGACCAGTAGACCAGGATGCAAACCACGCTGTCCCGCGCGACTCGTGCTGCTGCTGCTTCCAGCGCGCCAACTCTGGCGTCACGCTCCTTGCCTTTAATCCCGTCGGTGATCGCCGCGGGCGCACGGTCCATGGCGCTGCGGCATCGCGCAACGATCCACGCTCCTCTTGCCTTCCTGTCGGCCATCAGCCCCACGTCGCTGTTCACGACGACGCGCGCCGAAAGCCCGACCGGTGTGGTCACGGCCACGCCACGACGCTCATTTTGGCGTGAGCACGGCGCGCCCAAGGTATCGGCGTGCAAATTGTACGATACCGTTCTCCCATCGTAACGCGGGCTGCCCGCGACGCGTCAGGCCAAGGAACACGCGTGGCTCAAGAGGTGAAACCTCCTTTTTGACACGCGCGTGCTATCGGTGAATCCACAGGTGCCGAAGCTGCCGTTTCTTGGTATGGTATGAAGACGGGCTCTTCCGGAGGGAAGGTGTGCGATTCTGGTCTTGCTCACCGACGTAATGTTGACCAGAACCGCTGGTCGCCAACTTCTCGCGATTGCTCATTCCACCGCGACTCGACGGCCAAGACCAGTTCCTACCCGGTGCGAGCCTGTCGTGCGGCGTGAAGCTAGAAAGGGAGTATATTGACTGGCTCGTCAGGACCTGCTCAACAAGGACGTACTTGGCCGATATGTGTCGTTTCTTCGCAACGTCTTGAACATGCATTCTTGCATGGACCAGGATCTGCTCGCTCGAAATTGACCATGGCTCTGGTGATGGGTTTCGATCTGCAGGGTCCATTCCCCGCACTTGAGCAAACACGGGAATGGATACGTCGACGGACTCTTCCGCATCAACACAGCTGCAACCTCGACGCATGCGCCGGGCACTCCTTGAGCTCAATCGCGGTCCACGGGACCTGGTCGCTGCCACGGTCCAAGGGGTCGCGTCCCTGCTCTCGGACACGATCCTGAACGAGATGCTCGCAGGGAGCCGTACGCGACGCTGCTTGCGATTGCCGGCCCGGACTTGCTTGCGCTCGTGTTCTCGCTCGGGGGCTTGGTGCGATTGCGCGGCCATGGACATGGGCGTGCCTTGCACGCCACGCGTGCAAGCGCTGGTGCTGACCGGGTCTGGTGTCAAGCCGGGGGCCAATCCGTTTCTGGCGACGCTCAAGCTCAAGCTCAACCAGCCGGGTGGGCTCGTGCTGTCGGCCAACCTGCTGAGGAGGATTTGGGAACGGCCGATTGGGACGCCAGGCTCTGAGCGACTTGCGGCGGCGGCAGGGGCAGAGGAGACCGGAGTGAATCATGTTGCAATTGCGACTTCAGACATGGATGCCATGCCATGGTTCAACATGGCACGCGGGCGTGCTTGGCCTGACTCGCTCTCGTCTTCATGATTGGCGTGCAATAGAATTACTCCCGGCTAGCGATTGCTCTCAGTCGCGTGGTGCTTCCACGGCGTCGGACGCATCGGAAATTCATGTCTTGTTGCTGAACTGGTGTGTTTGAAGTGTTGCGCCAGCTTTGTTGCCACAGCTTGATGCTCCGGCACTTCTGTTCTTGCACCAGATCCCTTCTGACTTGTGGCAGCCCAACACATGCAAGCGCATCCCTTCTTGTTGTCCTGTGGGCCCGTTGCCGACTTGCTGCATTCCTCGAGATTTATCCACCATTGCGCGCTGCTCAGGCTGCTTCTTGCACCGTCCTCTCCGCAAGATTCTCGCGGCGCCTGCTCGACAACCAACCAACCAACCAACCACATTTTCGGCAAACCTCAACGACGCTGCACTGTCCCTGCTGCTCCAACGCCCGACGAAGCTCACTCATTTCGTGGACTCTCACGTCGCGCACTCTCACGTCGCGCACTCTCACGTCGCGCACTCTCACGTCGCGCACACGCTTTGCGCATCAACCGCGTTTGGCATCAAGGATTGCTCGGCAAGTTTGATTGCCGGTTTGCATTGCCGGACAGGATCGACCGTGCACGTCGACACTCCCCTGCCTGTATTTTACTGGACGCTCGCGATTTTTCCGGCTGCCCACCACGACCAACCAAAATGGTCAAAACCATCTCGATTGCAAGCCCTGACGACATGAAGCGACACCGCGAAGCAGCTACCTCGGCTCCAGTCGTCGTCAAGCCGAAAAGGGGCCGACTCCACTTGACGACCGCACCGATCAATCGCAACATCATCACGCTTCCGTCAAGCGGCCATGGTCCCTCTCCTCCTTCAGCAGCAGCCATGTCGCCGTCGTCGTCGTCGACCTCACCGCTTCCGCTCGACCAGAGCATGTCCTCGGACGTGCTTCCCTTGACGTGACCGCAGTGGTCTGGGTCATGCGCGCTCTCTGTCGTCAGCACGCTCCTCCGATGGATCCTACGGACGCTGCTCGTGCTCATGGGCATTGTCGCGGTGCTCATGATGTTCCCGACGCTGCAACGCGGTCTGATTTACATGAACTGGGTCAACTGGCCGCTGGGCGACTTGTCGGCGCCCGAGCAGTTTGGACTGCGTCGTACGTTTACAACTTTTCTTCCGCATGAAGCAGCGTGTCGGCCAATGTTCGCGCATGCATGCTCCTAACCAACGCCGTCGCACAAACGGTAGATGGCTTTGCGCACAACGTGCGCCTGGCCTCGACCAAGGGCGCGACGCTCGGGGCATGGCACCTGGTGTACGACGCAACGCTGGCACAGAGGCGCAGCGTCCTCGACCCGTCCGCAGCAGACCCAGACCCAGACCCACCCTCGATGCAAATCAGGCCGAATGATACGGTGATTCTCTACCTGCACGGCAATGCTGGCAATCGTGCGACGGGCCGGCGCGTGCGCTTCTACCAGACGCTGCAGCACGTGCTCGCTCACGTATCGCCAATGACGCGCTCCCATATCCTCGCCTTCGACTACCGCGGGTTCGGCGACTCGACGGGGTCGCCCGACCAGCAGAGCGTCACACACGACGCGGAAACGGCGCTCGCCTACTTGGCCTCGCGTGGTGCATTGCCGCACCGCACTGTCGTGATTGGCCACTCGCTCGGGACAGGCGTCTCGGCGCAGCTCATGTGTACGCATACGGCCGCGACGCTGGTCTTGCTCGCGCCCTTCACGTCGCTGCCCGACGCGGCGCTACAGTACCCGTTTTTCCCCGTGCTGCGCATCCTCGCTGCGGTTGCGGCACCACTGACCCCACCGGGTGTTGCTGACCGCCAGCTGCGCGCGTGGGTGGCGGCAGCGGCCGCGGATCCGTGGGACACGCGCACGGTCCTGCCGTCGATTGCACGGCGGATGCCCGTCCTGATTGTGCACGGAGCACACGACCGGACGATCCCAGTCACGCACGCGCACGCTCTCGTGGGGCGCCGCGCGAGCACACGCAAAGTGCCAGGTGGGGAAGGGCGCGTCGTGATGGGGACCAATGGGGTTTGGCTGGTCGAGGTTGCGCATGGCGGGCACGATGACCTGCACGACCATGCGCTTGTGCAGGACGCGCTTGCGCAGTGGATTTTGGATGCCGTGGAGAGGGCAACGGCGCGGCAGGTGACGCGGTCGATGGCAGATCCTCCCAGCGGGAACTCAGGCGCTGTCGCGGTGGCCAACACCCAAGGGCCATCATGACCCGTGCCACGGCCTGGTGGTGGGAACAGTGCATGAAGTGAGACGACGCGAATTCAATGATCCAGTATAGATTGCCTGTCCGTCATGATTGGCTCCAATGCTGGCAGTGGTTGTTGTTTCCCTGCAAGACCCACGAACCACGCATTGCTTCTTCGAACATGCGCGCTATGTAAAATGAGCGCTCACCATGTCAGGCATCAAAAGGAACGGCCAGCAAAACACAAACGCAAAAAAGTGGAGGAAAAAAGCAACAAAAGAGTCCGCGCGGCGCTTTACAATGCATACGCGTTCATCACAGAGTCGTACAGCAAGCAGCAAACTGACTTCAAAGCTGGCAGTACTGCTCCCTGCCCCCTGCCACGCATCAGCCCGGCATTTGCGCTCTGCTTCGCCACTGCAAGTCTCTTGTAATGATAGCGGGGGCCACACCGATCAAGGAGCACTGGACTGTGTTGATGAGGGATAGCTGCAGACATGAAATCGCGGCGCAGGCTGGCTGGTGCTGGCGCTGGCGCTGATTCCTGGGAGCGGGTTGCCGTGTCTTTGTTTTGCATCCATGGGCGGTCGCAGGGGTGATTAGATTCCCATTCTGCCAGCACAAATGACGCATGTCAATGCAAGACCAACAACGTGTCAAAGATTCTGTGCGCGCATCACTGCCAGCCGTCAACATCACTATCTGGGCGAGTTTGAGCGCATTGACGAGCAGCATGTTCATGAGTGTGTAGGGCTGGCAGCAGCATGGCACTGGTATCAGTGGTTCTAGGCACAGGCCACTTGCCTGACCAACCTCAGCACCTGGCTGGCAAATAACGAGTATGGGTATGGGTATGCAGGGTCTGGAAATGGGCGTCGTCAGCTTCCAGCTTGAATGGTCTTGTTGTGCATGATCTGACAGCGCACTTGGGACGCCACCTTTAGAACGCGTCTATGAGGTTGATGGGCGCAAGGGAATGTTTGGCAGATCTGAGCAACATGGTAGCTTTGTTCTGTATGCACTGCCACTGGTACCCTCTGGCTGGGTCCCAGACATTTTGGCGTATTCTCCAAATTCCCTCGTGTCGGCGATATTCGGACGACGCGAAGGGGGTAAAGTTTCCGTCAGGTACCAGGCCAATGTGTATGTGTGCTATGTGTGTTGTCTGTGGAGCGCTTGGCGCCGCAGCGAGGCGTGGTTTAAATTAAATGTATATATACACGTTTGAACGTGACACATTATTGTAAAGTGCGAGACATGGGGTGTTGGCGCAACGGCAGCGCGTCCGACTCCAGATCGGAAGGCTGGGAGTTCGAATCTCTCACACCTCATCCATTTTTTCTGAACCAGCTATCTTTTCCTTCAGCTGGTTATCACTGCACCCCTTGGCCACTTTGGGCTCTCCACAAAGATCCGAGAATGTTTTTTCTTCTTGCTTCGAGGCATCAAGCCCTAATCTCATGCAGCTTGCCTGACGATCCATATCATCCAGCACCATCCAACCAGACAGATCTGGAGCTCACTGAGTGTTTGGCTTCAACAACGCCATTTGATGTATTTCTGAGCATTAGCACATATGCCACAACAGCTCAATTTGGCCAGAAAGGGCGCGTTTCTGCCTGGCACTCCTGTAATCACTCACATCACATAGTAGGTCCATCAATAACCAGTGGCATTGAACGCAAAATCGGCCATGCCCGGTCCATCAAATATTTGTAACCAAAACTGGTCATTCAGGGCAGCTCCTGCTGTTGTCCCTGGCAGCCATAACTGGCACACCCTTGACCCTTCTTTCTGAATTACAACCCAAAAGGACGCACCAGCATTACTCCTCATTGTTTTGCACAAGCATAATCGCTGTGGCAGTGTGTGCTTCTGTGGTTGGCGGTCAGAGAATCACAGCTTCATTGTATGAACAAAATCATTGCTTCTTGGGGCAAGGGCATATTTTACCAGAATTCTATCAGGCTGTCAGGTGCTGAGGATGAGGCGACCAGGAGGGCCTCTTGGCCAAGTCGCGTACCAACAGTTTTTGAGCTCAAAGCGCACTGCCGCCTCCACCTTGGGTCAGGATATATCATTTAAAATGATGCGCTGCACTTGTGACGCCTCCTCATTCTTCTCCTCTCTATCACCCTCTCCCATCTTGCTCTATACCAGCCAGAATTTTGGTCATGCTCCCATCCAGCTGCTCTCTATCTATCTATTTTCAGGGCTGTGCATGGCCACTCACAACAAACCCTATGGCAGAGAGCCATGTATGGTCATGGGCCAAGGGTGTTGACATTTCATTGCTCATGGCCTGGGCCAAAGTTTCCTGCGCCCTTCCAAGTCTCTGGGGAGGCTGTGCGCGCAAGCCCATTGGAGGAGAGTCTTCATGGCTGGAATGCTAGTTTTGGCCAACCTACATAGCCGCACTTGCTTCTCTTCTTCTTGGAATCGATGGTTCCAACTTGGGCCAAGCAGTAGCGTCAGCCACATGGTGCGCAGTTGCGTGGTTTGTACTCCCTGGTACATACTTTTGACATGCTCTCAAAGAACTACCTGTGGTGAGTGGCTGCCATGGCCACAGTGCTTCTTATCTGGTTGCACCACGCGCACCTGGGCTCTCCCAACTTCGCTCATTGTTGTTGCTTGCGCTGATTTGCTAGGTTGATTGCGCGCTCTGGCTGCAGTGCCTGTCCTGGGCCCCTCGATTGCTGATTCATGCCACTTGTCCTGCCAGAATGTTCATGCCTGTGCCAAAAGAGCCGGATTGGCTGGCCGTGAAACGACTGGGCCGAAGCAAAACCCGACATCACAAAAGAGTTTTTGACTCAGCGACTTGGCAACAGCCATGGCCAGGCCAAGTGATGATAAGAAGCATTGCCTTGACATTGTGCTTGCAAGTGCATGTGCTCTTGACACCTCATGCCCACTGCACCACAACCAGTGCTCACAGACAACTCCTTGGCATAGATGAGGGCCATGTAAATTTCTTTCTCTCCCAATTGCAGTCTCGCCTTGCTGCACCCATCATCATTCTCCCATCAAACCATGCCATGCGCAGACGGAAGACAAAGGGCGCAAAATATGAGGAACAATGGCACTGAGAGTGCATGGAGAATGATGGAACATGATGAAAATAAACGAATGAACGCCAGATATGGCGACACTGGGTATGGCCCTGCCAGATATGGCAATGGGCTCAGTATGAGTTAACATGAAGCAATGCAAGTGCTGAAAGACTCGAAACTGATTCTCAGAATACCCTAGGCTGGTTATGATCCTCAATTACTTGCTTGTACAAAACTAGTCCACCCGGATTTTGCTTGGCCGCCAACCACAGAAGCACACACTGCCACAGCGATTATGCTTGTGCAAAACAATGAGGAGTAATGCTGGTGCGTCCTTTTGGGTTGTAATTCAGAAAGAAGGGTCAAGGGTGTGCCAGTTATGGCTGCCAGGGACAACAGCAGGAGCTGCCCTGAATGACCAGTTTTGGTTACAAATATTTGATGGACCGGGCATGGCCGATTTTGCGTTCAATGCCACTGGTTATTGATGGACCTACTATGTGATGTGAGTGATTACAGGAGTGCCAGGCAGAAACGCGCCCTTTCTGGCCAAATTGAGCTGTTGTGGCATATGTGCTAATGCTCAGAAATACATCAAATGGCGTTGTTGAAGCCAAACACTCAGTGAGCTCCAGATCTGTCTGGTTGGATGGTGCTGGATGATATGGATCGTCAGGCAAGCTGCATGAGATTAGGGCTTGATGCCTCGAAGCAAGAAGAAAAAACATTCTCGGATCTTTGTGGAGAGCCCAAAGTGGCCAAGGGGTGCAGTGATAACCAGCTGAAGGAAAAGATAGCTGGTTCAGAAAAAATGGATGAGGTGTGAGAGATTCGAACTCCCAGCCTTCCGATCTGGAGTCGGACGCGCTGCCGTTGCGCCAACACCCCATGTCTCGCACTTTACAATAATGTGTCACGTTCAAACGTGTATATATACATTTAATTTAAACCACGCCTCGCTGCGGCGCCAAGCGCTCCACAGACAACACACATAGCACACATACACATTGGCCTGGTACCTGACGGAAACTTTACCCCCTTCGCGTCGTCCGAATATCGCCGACACGAGGGAATTTGGAGAATACGCCAAAATGTCTGGGACCCAGCCAGAGGGTACCAGTGGCAGTGCATACAGAACAAAGCTACCATGTTGCTCAGATCTGCCAAACATTCCCTTGCGCCCATCAACCTCATAGACGCGTTCTAAAGGTGGCGTCCCAAGTGCGCTGTCAGATCATGCACAACAAGACCATTCAAGCTGGAAGCTGACGACGCCCATTTCCAGACCCTGCATACCCATACCCATACTCGTTATTTGCCAGCCAGGTGCTGAGGTTGGTCAGGCAAGTGGCCTGTGCCTAGAACCACTGATACCAGTGCCATGCTGCTGCCAGCCCTACACACTCATGAACATGCTGCTCGTCAATGCGCTCAAACTCGCCCAGATAGTGATGTTGACGGCTGGCAGTGATGCGCGCACAGAATCTTTGACACGTTGTTGGTCTTGCATTGACATGCGTCATTTGTGCTGGCAGAATGGGAATCTAATCACCCCTGCGACCGCCCATGGATGCAAAACAAAGACACGGCAACCCGCTCCCAGGAATCAGCGCCAGCGCCAGCACCAGCCAGCCTGCGCCGCGATTTCATGTCTGCAGCTATCCCTCATCAACACAGTCCAGTGCTCCTTGATCGGTGTGGCCCCCGCTATCATTACAAGAGACTTGCAGTGGCGAAGCAGAGCGCAAATGCCGGGCTGATGCGTGGCAGGGGGCAGGGAGCAGTACTGCCAGCTTTGAAGTCAGTTTGCTGCTTGCTGTACGACTCTGTGATGAACGCGTATGCATTGTAAAGCGCCGCGCGGACTCTTTTGTTGCTTTTTTCCTCCACTTTTTTGCGTTTGTGTTTTGCTGGCCGTTCCTTTTGATGCCTGACATGGTGAGCGCTCATTTTACATAGCGCGCATGTTCGAAGAAGCAATGCGTGGTTCGTGGGTCTTGCAGGGAAACAACAACCACTGCCAGCATTGGAGCCAATCATGACGGACAGGCAATCTATACTGGATCATTGAATTCGCGTCGTCTCACTTCATGCACTGTTCCCACCACCAGGCCGTGGCACGGGTCATGATGGCCCTTGGGTGTTGGCCACCGCGACAGCGCCTGAGTTCCCGCTGGGAGGATCTGCCATCGACCGCGTCACCTGCCGCGCCGTTGCCCTCTCCACGGCATCCAAAATCCACTGCGCAAGCGCGTCCTGCACAAGCGCATGGTCGTGCAGGTCATCGTGCCCGCCATGCGCAACCTCGACCAGCCAAACCCCATTGGTCCCCATCACGACGCGCCCTTCCCCACCTGGCACTTTGCGTGTGCTCGCGCGGCGCCCCACGAGAGCGTGCGCGTGCGTGACTGGGATCGTCCGGTCGTGTGCTCCGTGCACAATCAGGACGGGCATCCGCCGTGCAATCGACGGCAGGACCGTGCGCGTGTCCCACGGATCCGCGGCCGCTGCCGCCACCCACGCGCGCAGCTGGCGGTCAGCAACACCCGGTGGGGTCAGTGGTGCCGCAACCGCAGCGAGGATGCGCAGCACGGGGAAAAACGGGTACTGTAGCGCCGCGTCGGGCAGCGACGTGAAGGGCGCGAGCAAGACCAGCGTCGCGGCCGTATGCGTACACATGAGCTGCGCCGAGACGCCTGTCCCGAGCGAGTGGCCAATCACGACAGTGCGGTGCGGCAATGCACCACGCGAGGCCAAGTAGGCGAGCGCCGTTTCCGCGTCGTGTGTGACGCTCTGCTGGTCGGGCGACCCCGTCGAGTCGCCGAACCCGCGGTAGTCGAAGGCGAGGATATGGGAGCGCGTCATTGGCGATACGTGAGCGAGCACGTGCTGCAGCGTCTGGTAGAAGCGCACGCGCCGGCCCGTCGCACGATTGCCAGCATTGCCGTGCAGGTAGAGAATCACCGTATCATTCGGCCTGATTTGCATCGAGGGTGGGTCTGGGTCTGGGTCTGCTGCGGACGGGTCGAGGACGCTGCGCCTCTGTGCCAGCGTTGCGTCGTACACCAGGTGCCATGCCCCGAGCGTCGCGCCCTTGGTCGAGGCCAGGCGCACGTTGTGCGCAAAGCCATCTACCGTTTGTGCGACGGCGTTGGTTAGGAGCATGCATGCGCGAACATTGGCCGACACGCTGCTTCATGCGGAAGAAAAGTTGTAAACGTACGACGCAGTCCAAACTGCTCGGGCGCCGACAAGTCGCCCAGCGGCCAGTTGACCCAGTTCATGTAAATCAGACCGCGTTGCAGCGTCGGGAACATCATGAGCACCGCGACAATGCCCATGAGCACGAGCAGCGTCCGTAGGATCCATCGGAGGAGCGTGCTGACGACAGAGAGCGCGCATGACCCAGACCACTGCGGTCACGTCAAGGGAAGCACGTCCGAGGACATGCTCTGGTCGAGCGGAAGCGGTGAGGTCGACGACGACGACGGCGACATGGCTGCTGCTGAAGGAGGAGAGGGACCATGGCCGCTTGACGGAAGCGTGATGATGTTGCGATTGATCGGTGCGGTCGTCAAGTGGAGTCGGCCCCTTTTCGGCTTGACGACGACTGGAGCCGAGGTAGCTGCTTCGCGGTGTCGCTTCATGTCGTCAGGGCTTGCAATCGAGATGGTTTTGACCATTTTGGTTGGTCGTGGTGGGCAGCCGGAAAAATCGCGAGCGTCCAGTAAAATACAGGCAGGGGAGTGTCGACGTGCACGGTCGATCCTGTCCGGCAATGCAAACCGGCAATCAAACTTGCCGAGCAATCCTTGATGCCAAACGCGGTTGATGCGCAAAGCGTGTGCGCGACGTGAGAGTGCGCGACGTGAGAGTGCGCGACGTGAGAGTGCGCGACGTGAGAGTCCACGAAATGAGTGAGCTTCGTCGGGCGTTGGAGCAGCAGGGACAGTGCAGCGTCGTTGAGGTTTGCCGAAAATGTGGTTGGTTGGTTGGTTGGTTGTCGAGCAGGCGCCGCGAGAATCTTGCGGAGAGGACGGTGCAAGAAGCAGCCTGAGCAGCGCGCAATGGTGGATAAATCTCGAGGAATGCAGCAAGTCGGCAACGGGCCCACAGGACAACAAGAAGGGATGCGCTTGCATGTGTTGGGCTGCCACAAGTCAGAAGGGATCTGGTGCAAGAACAGAAGTGCCGGAGCATCAAGCTGTGGCAACAAAGCTGGCGCAACACTTCAAACACACCAGTTCAGCAACAAGACATGAATTTCCGATGCGTCCGACGCCGTGGAAGCACCACGCGACTGAGAGCAATCGCTAGCCGGGAGTAATTCTATTGCACGCCAATCATGAAGACGAGAGCGAGTCAGGCCAAGCACGCCCGCGTGCCATGTTGAACCATGGCATGGCATCCATGTCTGAAGTCGCAATTGCAACATGATTCACTCCGGTCTCCTCTGCCCCTGCCGCCGCCGCAAGTCGCTCAGAGCCTGGCGTCCCAATCGGCCGTTCCCAAATCCTCCTCAGCAGGTTGGCCGACAGCACGAGCCCACCCGGCTGGTTGAGCTTGAGCTTGAGCGTCGCCAGAAACGGATTGGCCCCCGGCTTGACACCAGACCCGGTCAGCACCAGCGCTTGCACGCGTGGCGTGCAAGGCACGCCCATGTCCATGGCCGCGCAATCGCACCAAGCCCCCGAGCGAGAACACGAGCGCAAGCAAGTCCGGGCCGGCAATCGCAAGCAGCGTCGCGTACGGCTCCCTGCGAGCATCTCGTTCAGGATCGTGTCCGAGAGCAGGGACGCGACCCCTTGGACCGTGGCAGCGACCAGGTCCCGTGGACCGCGATTGAGCTCGAAGACGGCGTGCGTCGTATAGAGGCCGCGCGGTGCGTGCGTTGAGGTCGCGGATGTATTGATACGAAGGAGCACGCACGAACAGGAGTATCGCACAGGAACCATCAGCTGCGACGCATGCAGGCTGCCGCTGTGGTGTTAAAGGACATGGCTATGGTTCTCAGAATGCTCGGGTGTTCAGGCGAAGTGAACATGCAGGACCAAACTGAGCGAGCAATGGTCCAACAGCCATTGAAGAGGTGGAAGACCTCTTTCCCGCATGTTCAAGACAATTGGTGTGGATGGCCGTCCGCTGAAGCTGGCGTGGTCTCACTCGAAATCAATTGGTTGAACGCGGATGTGGGCAACCACCAACCATTTATGATACGATAGCGAAACTATGTAGAATGGACAGGATAATGACAGGGAACAAATGAACAGATAATCAACCAATGAATTACGCTGAAGCCTGCTCTGCCTTGACAGCTTCCGGGGCCGAGGTCTCTGGCACCGCCGCCTCAGCAGGAGCTGCAGCACCATCGACAGACGCGGTCGGCTCGGTCGGAGCCGCTTCTTCGCTCGCAGCCTCAATCTTGGGCTTCTTGGCCTCGGCGTACTTGGCCTCGGCCGCAATCTGCGCCTCGAGCCGCTCCTTGAGCGCCGCGTAGAAGTCGGGGTTCTGCGTGTTGTAAATGTGCATCGGAAGCAGCACCTTGCCACCGTCGGCGAGGATCGCCTCGGCCTCCTTCTGCATGCGCTCGCCAAACCCGGGTTCCTCGCGCTCGTAGCGCACGACGCGCATGCCAATACCGGCCGGCGCGACCTCGGTCAGGTAGAGCAAAAACTTGTCGACGGCGTCGGGCGATGCGGCGTAAATCTTGATGAGCCGCTTGAACGTGCGGCGCTCAAACGCCTCCTGGAACTTCTTGTACTTGAACGGCGACGTGAGTACCGTCCACCGGCGCACGTGGTGTGGGAGCGGCGTCGGGCCCTCAATGCACAGGTCGAGCGCCTGCGCGGCGCGCTGCACAAAATGGCCAAAGAAGTTGACCTGCGCGAGAATGTACCCGTTGAGCTGGATCTCGGCCACGGGCTCAGCAGCGCCGACATTGTAGTTACGGCCTGGCTCGCGCTGCGCCGGCACTTCATAGCGCTTGTTGCGGCGCGATGCCCGCTTCGAGGCGCGAGCGGGGGTCGTGGTGGCGGCGGCGGGGATCGCGGGAGTCGCTCCGGCGGGGGCCGTCGGCGCGGCCGTGATCGTGGCCAAGCTGCGGGCGGCAGCGGCACGAACGGCCGTTGTCACGGCGGTGGGGGCCACGGCCAGACGCTACGAAACAGCGGCAAGGCAGTCGATATTGGTCAGGTTCCGCCGGGACAGATTCAGGCCCTGTTGTCGAATTTTTGGTTCATCATCATTAATTGCCGGTGTGCGCCCATTCCAGCGACCGATTTGCGGAAGGCAGGGTTGGACGATTGTGCTGGATGTTGATGACCATGACACGCTGACTCGCGCGGGGTGGCCCGCATACCTGGACCAGGCTCGCTCGTGCAGTTGCAAGCATTTTCGACAAGTGGGGTGGCCCAGAGCAACGTCCAACAGCCGGGAAGAGTGATGGCGGCGACGTCTTGACGGCCAACGGCAACGAACGCTGATCGTTGGACTTCACACGTGACCCGGGGATATTCTTGATCAGACCTCCCGCCCAAGTAGCCGTGATGAAGCCTCTTTGCCGCTGTTCGCTCAGGGCGGCCAGGGCCAGCACTTTGCCGACATTTGCTCGCTAATTGCAGCGTGCTTTACCTGACAGTTTCTGAGCAGAGGGACGCAGATATGATTGAGCTGGCCGTCGCTCGAGGTCGCTGCTGCAACAAGGACAGCGTGTGCGTTTGATGTAACTTTGATGTCCTTGTTCGCGACTTGATTCCGTCCTGCAGGTGCGTGCAGGTCGCCTGTCCCTCAGTCCTCACTTTCTCATTCTCCATCCCAACCAGTGCTCTACCCTTGCTTAACTCGTCTTCCCGCTGTTTCCGCGCAAGAATCGAGTATCCCGCCTTTCGCAAGGTGCTCCTTTCGATCGTTGCTCCTTCCGCTCTTTGCTGTCGACACGACGAACGCACGTTTCGTGATATTTGCGCGCTCTCTAAGGCACATCGATCGATTCCAATAAAGCCAGCAACAAAAGAAAACGCGCGGAAAGCTCAGATTAGCGATTCTGACTATGGTTGTTTATCAGCAACAAGTGCTCAGTGTGGTGGATGCATGTTTGTAACCTCCTCGCTTTCGGCGCGCCGAGACGAGCGTATGGATAAAATAGCAAGACGACCCTTGTCGTCTAAGACATCGCCGGTTACGAACGTCGTCAGAGCGGAACGAAGGCCTGGCTGGGTGAGAATGAGGGCGTCAGTCGGAACAGTGAAAGCGGAGCATTGAGGGAGAGGAGCGAAGTGGGAAGCGAAGGAGGTGGGCTCGCGAAAATGTCTTAGGGTGAATCCTGGTTTCTCCGCATTACTGCTCCGGGTGAAGGAGCATTTGGAGTGGTGCATAGAATTGTCTCGTCAAGGCCCGCGGGAGGGAGGGGAGAAGGGATGGTCGAGGTGGTGAAATGCGTGATCGCACCATTTTCGAGAGTGCTCGCGAGGTCGATTAGCGAAGACAGCGCAGCTAGGTAGGGGAGAACGAGCTGTGAATGACGGCGGATCAGCACGACTTAAAGGCGTTTGTTGACACGGCAACGGGTCACCTGAGTCGCAGTCAGTCGCAGGTGACCGCGCTCACCGCACAGCGCCACGCGCCTCAGGCAGCAGCTTTCACCGGCTTCACCAAATACCGTCAGCATCACCATTGCTCTTCTCCATTCCAATCGGCGCTCCAGACTTCAACCACGTCGAGGACGAGGGAACAGGAATTGACACCAGCACGCGCGACCAAGACACTCTTGGATCAACTTTGAACACAGCTCGTGCTCCCAATCTCGCGATACCGCTCCATCATGTCTGGCTTTTCGGGCGCGCTCCAACTCGCAGACCTCAACGACTACATCGCGCCGTCGCAAGCGTGCATCAAGCCCGTCGATGTGCCCTCTAAGAAGGTGCGCGTCGCGACTTCTTTTCAACGCGGCCCTGGTCTTCATCGTTGCGGAAGGGCGGTCCAGCCTCACGTCAGCCACCACGGCCATCGATTAGAACCTCGGCGCAACAGTGACGCTCGACGAGGCCACCAGCACGTACTATGAAGTGTCCAAGGAGGGCGACGCGCAGCCGCTCACCGAGTCGGCCTCCATTACGCTCGACGACTGCCTCGCGTGCAGCGGGTGCGTCACGTCCGCCGAATCCGTGCTCGTCGCGCAGCAGAGCCACCAACAGGTGCTCGACCACGTTCGAAGCATCCGCGCTGCTGCTACTGCTCCTGGCACAGTGGATGCGCCGCCGCCACCACGACAGCTCGTCGTGACACTCTCGCAGCAATCGATTGCGTCCTTGGCCGCCAAGTATGCGCTTTCACCCGCGACGGTCGCGCGCAAAGTCACTTGGTTTGCGACGCACGTTCTCGGCGCCGTGCGCGTCCTCGACGTGGCCTTTTTCCGCGACGTGGCTCTCACCGAGGCCGCGCACGAGCTGATCGATCGGTACCACCAGCACCATGCGCGATTCCCGCGCAAGGCACCAATAGCCGCTGCCGATTCTGCTCCTGCACCTGACGCGGCCGAAGCGCAACCAAGACGACGCGTCCGTGGCCGTCGCGGTCTCGCGAGCCAGGACAGCGTGCCCGATTTCTCGCAGCACGCGTTGCCGATGCTCGCGTCGGCGTGCCCCGGGTGGATTTGCTACGCCGAAAAGACGCAGGGCTACGTGCTCCCGCTCATCAGCTCGACCAAGTCGCCGCAGCAAATCGCCGGCACGACTGTGCGGTCCCTCGGCGACCCGAACGTTCCGTTTTACCACGTGGCCGTCATGCCGTGCTACGACAAGAAGCTCGAGGCGTCGCGGTCGGACTTCTACAATGAGCAGTTGCGCACGCGCGATATTGACTGTGTGATTACGACGACCGAGCTCGACCGGCTGTTTACCGAGGCGCAGCAGCAGCTCGCGCCCGATCACCCTGTGGTTCCGTTTGTCGAATTCCCCGAGGCCCCGCTGGATCCGTGGCTCCGGCACGACCCGACAACGGACGCGCTGATTCGCGCGCCTGGCTCATCGTCGGGCGGGTATCTCGAGTACCTCCTGTACGCAACGGCGCAAGCCCTGTTCGGGATCAACCTTTTCACGGCTGACGCGGCTACGCGCGCAGCGTACGTGCAGACGACGCATCATCGCAACGCCGACTTTACCGAGCTCACGCTCATCGACCCGTCATCGCGCACTGTGCACTTGCGGTTCGCGGCGGTCTACGGGTTCAAGAACATCCAGAACGTGCTGCGCAAACTCAAGTCGAGCGATCCGGCCGACCCGGTCTTCCACTACGTGGAGGTCATGGCGTGCCCGTCCGGGTGCGTGAATGGCGGTGGGCAGCTGCCCGTCGACAGCAAGTCCATGGTCACGCCGCGCGAATGGGTTGCAACCGTGCACCAGGCCTACGAGACGGGCGTGACGCAGTGGGCGCACGAGAACACGGTCGCGGCGCAGCTGGTGGAGAGCCTGTTTGGACCGCGCACGGACCCGAGGGCACGTGCGGCGCTGCACACGCAGTACCGCGCGGTCGAGGCGACGGTGGGGATCAGTGCCAAGTGGTGAAGTTCGAGACGAAATGCAATATATAGAACCCTGCTTCCAAAGAACCGCTTTCAACTGAAACATCCACGGCAAAATTATTTATCTGCAGCGAGATGACGGCGCGCGAAACTTGAGTCGCTGAGATACTACTCCTCCCGACAAATGACAAAGAACACGACCATCAAATCGTTCATCACTTTTTGGTCGCCCTCAATGTCCTCTTTGTGAATGCAGAGCGTGATGCGCTCTCGTGGACTGTGACTGGGCAGCACTTGCATCAGTCCCTCACAGATGATTGCCTGTTTTGGCAATGTTCAACATCCGCAACGTTGGCGGCACCGCTGAGATCCACTCGCCTGCGCGGCTGCCGTCAAGACCCTCATTCCAGCCCAGCTCAAACGTCCGCAGCCTGGGTGGGAGCGGCAAGGGAGGCACCGTGATACGATTGCCCACCAAGTTAAAGTACGTGAGTGACAATGCTGAACCAGGTTGGCAAAATCGTTTTCGGTCGGGCAGCAACCCTGAAGCACCAGCCGCTGCAGACGTGGCGGCATGTCAGGAGCAAAATCAGACCCCCGTCAAGCGGCCACAAGTACAACTCGAGGGACAAGCACGTCATGAGAGGACGCGGAAACAGACCCAAAAGAGCGTCAGAGGGATCGCGATCGTACGATGAGAGAGCCAGACGTGTCAGGAGCGGCGGCATGAGCAGAGCGCGGCCCATGTCGGCGTGCCAATTGGGCATGGCCAAGTTCAGGTCCGTTACCGACAAGGTCGAATCAGGGACGTGGATCAGCAATGGTGGAGCCTCTTCCTCAAACCGCCCAAAGCCAACGAGCACTTCGTCCGGGTCTGGCTAATACCAATCATCGTACAGCACCGTCACATCAAGCCGCTCCAGGCCAGCGGGTAGTTTCTGCATGATCCAATCGTGTGAAGGCGAGTTCCAAGTGACGGAGACGTGGGAAATGGCGCAGTGCAGCCAGCACGACTGCAAGGGTCGACTGGTCTGCCCACAAGAGGAGGGCAAACCACTCGAGGCAAGTCAGCTTTGCCAGCACTGTCACAAGGCTGTCCCAACTCGCCGACGCGACAGATTCAAACGGCTTGGAAATTCAAGTTTCAGTTTGCGGAGCGTCTTGGGCAGCGCCAAGAAGAGAGGGGCAAGAGCACCTACGTTACTCCAATTGCAGTCGGAAATGTGAACAGACAGTTCCGTGAGGGCTGGCAGCATGGCCGCCCAAGGTGACTTGACTGCATCCAACGTCGAGAGCGCAGTCTGGCTGACCGTGAGACGGCGAATCGTACCCGGTGCGACGCTCTGCAAGTTGCGAATGTGCGGCGAGTCCATGTAAATCAGGTCGCGGCAATGCGATGGCCACGGCTTGTCCGTCTTGCGATCACGGAGGAGCCACAACTGGTCCGTGTAATGCAGGATCGAGTTGTTGCGCACAGGAACCAACGACCATTTCGTCGAAGCGGCCCGACGGACTCTGGCAGTCATCACACGAGGGAGCGGGACATGTGGTCGCGATAGAGCAAGGCCAAGAACCACTGAGGGTGGCCATTGGCATCAAGTACCGCCTGGTGCTGATCAATGTATAGAACCAACACGAATCGCCCAACATGGTCGGAATCGTGAAAATTGGGTGGGCGAAAAAGAACAACCGTCCGGCTTCAAGTCCAAATCGAATTGGAATAGACCACTTCCGAAAACGGTGCTAGGTCGAAAATGGCACTGCCAGCATCTTCCATGCTCAGCAAACGAAATGTCGGCGGCAACTCCGGGATCCACTCGTTCGCGCGATCCCCATCAGGCGAGTTGCCGCGCAAAATCAGCGTCCGCAGGTTCGGTGGGAGCGGCGCAGGCGGCACCTCAATCTCATTGAATTGCAAGTCGAGATGCGCGAGCGATTGCGGCCAGTAGAGGATAAGGTCGACCAAATCGACTTCGAGCAGGTAGCGCCACCGCATCGACGAACGTTGCAAGCGCGGCGGCATGTGCAGTGCGAGGTGGGCGAGAACACCTGTCTCGTGGAGGACCCACCTCCTCGGGCCACTTGCCGTCAAGAGCGTGAATGATTTGAGGTTGGTCAGTCTGGTGAGCACGTTCAGCAGTTTTCCCAGCTCGGCGCAGCCAAGGAATCAAATTCACGCGGCAAATCCAGGGCAAGGTCGAGCAGCGTCGTGGATAACACCTGGAGGAGCGAGACAGGCGCAAGTGCAATACTCCGGATTGCTGGAAAATTGCAATGGACAGCTGCGCGAGCGCTGGGAGCCATGACGCCCAAAGACATTTGGCCGTCTCAAATGTAGCGAGGCTGGTTCAAACGACCAAGCGTGGTCCGAAGCACGGGTTGCACTGCATCACAGGTCAGTGACGAGCCGACGTCAAGACACAGGTCGCGGCACCTCGATGGCCGCCGCTTGGGCGTCCTCCTGTTATCAAGGAGGCAGAGAATTGATAGTTTCGAGCCCGTTTGGAGCGCTGCACTAAGTTGCGGAAAGTAGCGATTGCATCCCTGGCAATAATCGCATCGCTTCATTTTCCAAAAAACGTCGGCCGAAATCTCCTTGACATGGATACCCAAGGCAACCGTTCGTATGAGCTGCGCGGCGGCAAATGGGCGAGCAGATCCGGTGCCAATTCCTCGACAACACTGGTCAATCCGAGGTTGAGCGACCGCAATGTCGGAGGCAACGCTGAAATCCATGTCGCCGCCTTGTCGACATCAAGTTGGTTGTACGAAAGATCCAGCGCACGAAGCCGCGGCGGGAGCGGGACCGGCAGTATATCGAGATTGCCGAGATTCATGTCGAGGTGGACGAGCGAATGCGGCCAATGATTGACCGAGGTCGCTTGCAGTCATGTTGCACCGCTGCAGCTGCAGCGATTGCAGTCGCGGTGGCATATGCTGCGCCAGGTGCTCCAGGACACCCGTGCCGTGGAGCCGCCAATCATAGAGAATAAACGTCGTGGGCGTTTGGGGAAGCCGAGCAATGACGTCAAAGAGGACATTAGTGCTTCGAGATTGGGACGAGAGCGAGAGCCGCATCAAAGTCGGAGCAAGTGGCAAGGCTCGGCCCATTTCCATATACCAATCCGGGATTGTCACGGCAAGATCCAGCTGGGCAGGCGGCCGCGCAAACTTGAGAGACATGATCAACGCATCTTGGGTGTGACTGTCGCTCAGATTTACGCCAAACTGCAATAGATCGAGTCCTGCGGGCAGGATTTGCGCAAGCTCGATGCACTCGGGATACTCGGACTCGACAAAGACCGACACCCGCAGGTCAGGTGGCGAAGGCGCGAGCAGCGGTGCAACGCACGCACGACACCCATGAGACTCGCCGGGTTGATAGCTGCCAAGAGCGTGCAAGATTCGCGGTGAACGAGATCTGGTAGTGCCTTGGCCAGCCATGGGACACATGGTGGCCATGCCAGGTCGAACCCATTGAAATGAAACCTGGGCTTGCGAAGCGAGTTGGGCAACTGTTGGAGAAGCGGCACGAGGGCAGAGCAATGGTCCAGATAATAGCCCTCGACTTCAATCGACCAGGAGTGAAGAGCCCGAGGGAAGGCGCCAAACAAGTCCTTGATTTCCGAAATCATGGGGAGCGAGCAGAAGTCGAGCATCAATGTAGAGACGGTCTCGGGAATCGACGTCTGGACGCGGGCAACGCTGACATCATGTCCGATGGTTCGGAGGGAGCGACACAATGGTGGAATGCGCCAGCAAGATTGGTCCGCGATCCAAAGCTGCGTAGTGTAGTGCAACAGCGAGCTGCCACGAATCAGAACCAACAACCATGTCGCAGACGCATGTGGTGAAGGCTGCGCTTTGATATCACAGGGCAATACCATGCGATTCAGGTTGCGCTGAGGCAGGAGCAAGAAATATTGAAAATGGTTCGTCGAGTCGAGCACAACAGTCCCAGTTGCACCAACTCGAGTTGCAAACGACCCAACTTGGTAATGGTCAGACGGTCCGGTAAATGCAAACGAGTCTCCTGGAGAGTGAACAATCTCGGAGCCGAAATCACTCCAACCATGCACTGGCGACTCCGAAACTGCGGGCGTATGAGCGACGCAAAGACGGCCGGAGCAAGCAAGGACGGTGAAGCCAAGGCAAAGCGAATGATCTTCTCCTCACTCCCTGTGTTTGTCTGCCCAGCAGTATCGATTCTGACTCTTTGCCACCACAATAACGATTCATTTTGCTGGACGGTCTGCTCCGATTACTCCTTGGCAGCCTGGGGCTAGCCGCTTGCGTTTAGCATTTGTCGGATTCGAAATGGTGCCGCCCGTGAGCGCAGTGGTGCGCCCCGACTAGCGCTGTTGAGCCATCATCTTGCGGCGACAAGCATCGCGAAACTCGTCCCATTCCTTTTGGCACTTGGAGCGGTCGCCGTTGTTGGCTTGCAGGCAGCGCTGCAGAGGCTCGTGGTCGCAAACGACAGCGCTGCTGCTCGTCGAAGTCGTCGAAACGGAACTGGTAACGCGCGTTCCGAGGTCCATCTTGCACGCAGTGGCGGCAGTTGTAATAGCTGAGAAGGAGTGTGTCGTGGTCGATGCGATTGGATTAATTGTGATGCTTGAATCCAACACGTCCTGTGAACAAGCAAGAGTTCGCGCAGTCGTTGGTCATGTATGCCTTCGAACCATCAATCACACTTGATCAAAGCTCCTCCGCGCAACTCCACAATCACTGCAACCATGACCACGGCGACTCAGCCACCAGATGCAAGGCCGCCCACAGCAGCGCCAGAGCGCAGTGCTGCGCTCACCGTGGGGGTGGCCACCAGTCTGCACGACCAAACTCCATGCCCAGTAGCTCTCTTCGACGTTTCCACCAAGCCGTGCCGGGCCACGGGCCCAGTCCCAGGCCAGAGCTCGTGGATGCAGCGGCGCCTCGTTGCTGCGTTTGCAACGTCGTCAGCATCACACGACGCCAAGGAGTTGCAGGCCACGACGACCAGTAACCTGCTCGCTGTCCTGACCGCATACGAATACGACCCCATTGACAATGCCGCCGCCCCACGCATCGTCTTTGTCGACCGTGTCGACTCAACGGGCCGTGGTGGTGCCGCTGCGCGCGGTCTGACGCGCGCCATTGTCCAAGCATACCTCGCATCGGCCACTTCATCGACGGAGCGCGCAACGGCCGTTCACATTTACGCCAAGGCCGCTGGCGCGTACTTGCTCCCGCAGTCCGACAAGCTCGGATCGAAGCGCGTGCTCGACGGCCGCCAGCTGACCAAGTGGTGGATTGCGACGTTGCGCCCTCTTGTCGGTGCCGCAACGGATGCGAGCCTTTATTGTCCCGGAGAGCCCGATCGGTGCCCGTTCCCAGGGCTCTCTGCGCCCTGGAAGTATCGCCTGTCGTATTCGCGTGCCGCCGACCCGCGCGCTGTCATTCTCGACTTGCCCGACCATGAGCTGACCCGGTTCCTCGCGTCTGATGCGGCGACTGACGCGACGACCGTCGACGAGCTCGTTCAATTGTGGGATGGGCTCTCTGCCGCCGGGTCTGATTTCGCAACTGTGATCACGGTCCAGGTTCCGCCGCGCGCGGCGGGGCAGGACGGGCAGCCGTCAGCGCCGGGTCCGACGGCCATTTCTCACGACGACTACGTTCAACTCATCAACGCCTTCATGGCCGCGAGTTTTGCGACGGATGAGCTTGTCCAGTCCAGCTCAGCGTCGCTGTCCGCGGCCCTGCGAGGACTCAGTGCTGCCCCTGTCGCAATCCGCGCAGCGCCAGTCTCTTCCACCAGTGTTTCTGCGCAAGACCCGGCGCCGGCTCCCGTGGTCAATAATTTGACCATGCTCGTGAAGAAGAAGACGGGAAGCGCGTCGGCTTCCCAGTCCTCGTCAAGCGGTCCGTCTTGCTCCCCGTGTTTCGCAGCGATTTCGGTGCGTCGTGCACGTGCTCACACATCTCTCTTCTGTAGCTGCTGTGATCCGCGATCTCACTGGCCTGGTCAAGAAAAAACGGTCGGTGCCAACAACAGCCACCACTGCCGCGCCGGCGAAACGCCCAGCAGAGCCCTCGGCAGGAAATGATGCCGACTTGAGTGAAACGAAGCGGGCTCGAATCAAATAAATGGTCGTGTTGCCAAGAGAGTCGCGTCCAAATGGTCTGGATGGTAACTGTTGGAGCAGTGCTGTGGCTTCAATCCCAGACTGTGAGGCGCCTTGTGTGCCAGGCTCACAGGAGAGACATCTGCGGGTAGCGAAATCAAATGAAACTACTCCAATGCCTGTCTATTGATTTAGTCCACCCGTCTTCAATCATCCAAAGTCGCTCCTCCAATACTTTGGGTCTACTGGGCTTGCCGACCGCCTCTGCCAATCCGCCGCGTCCTTGGCCGCCACCAGCTGTCCTCTCAGCGACGTGATCTCGTTACGTAACCCAGCCACCTCTCTTGCTACCTGCGCCTCGACGTCACGCTCGGCACGCTGCTGCGCCTGCGCGACCACGTCCGCGTACTTGGCCTGCACGGTCGCGGCCATGTGCCGGAGCAGCGCCTCGAGGCACCGCACGACCGAGCAGAACGTGGTCGTCGTCGTCGCATCGGCGCCGCTCAGCTCTCGCAAGGCACGTGCAGCAAGATCGAGGTCGTGCAGTCCCTCGTCGTCAATCAGCCGCGACTGCACGAGCGGCGGGAGGATCGTGCGCAGCCGGTCGACAGTTGCGGTGAGCTGCCGTGTAAGCGGGCGCCACGAAACCGAGGAGGACGACGACAGTGTGGACGTGTCGGAAATGGACGAGTCGTTGGCGGGGGATGCCGGGTGCGCGGTCGACGGGGAGCGGCGTTGCGACGCTTGCCGACACAGCGCAAACGCCATGGTCTCGAGCGTGTCAAAGACGGCTGTCAGCGCCGAGTCGGCGGAGCCGTCGCGCGGTGACGTTGGAGTTGGCGGCAAGCTCGGCGACCGCTCCTTGGTGTACGCGGCCATTGACTGCACCAGCTGACGCCCGCGCTCGACGCACTCTTGGACGGCACCGCGCAGCTTGGCCAAGTCGCGCGCGGCAGCGTGGGATCCCGAAGCGGGCACAGCCACAGCAGCCGCCGTCTTCGCGATTTCGAGTTCGCGTCGGTCGCGCTCATGCCCGAGCCCCATCTCCAAAATGTTCTGGTACATTGCCTTGTACTTGTGCAGCTCGCGCGTCTTGCGCTCGAGCTTGCACTTGATCTCGAGCGCCTTGCAAAGCTTGTCTTCGACCGACGTGCGGTGCTGTGCGTGCTTTTCGAGCTTGTGCACGAGCCGCTTGTTCTCCTGGACGAGCCGGTTGCGCTCTTCGGTCACGAGCTGCATCTGCGTCTTGCACTGCACGAGCTGCTGGTCAATCTCGTGCACGTGCTGGATCGAATGGCTCAGCTTCTTGGTAAAGCTTTCCTGCTCGCACCTGAGCGTATCCTGCAGTTGCGTAACCTCGTGCGTCTTGGCCGTGAGCCGCAGGACTAGCGACTTGACGCGGTGGTCAATGTCGCGGTTATCGGCGAGCACCTGCTTGTACTGCAGCTCGAGCGTGGCCAGCTGCTTTTCGCGCGCCTCGGCGACCTGCTTGGTCGCGACATGGTCGCGCGTGTGCAACTCGCGCCGCTGCGCCGCGTCCTGCAAATTGCGCTGCACCTTGTCGAGCTGGTCCTGCGTATTCATGAGCCGCATCGTCGCTGTTTCGAGGTCCTTGCGCGTCTGCTTGAGCAAGTCCTCACTGCCACGCAGATTAGCCGTGACGCTATCGCGCTGCGACTCGGCCTCCTTCTTCTCCGTCTCGAGCCGCTGCTTGACGGCGTAGAGTAGCTGGTGCTGGTGCTTGAGTTCCGACAAGTCGTCGCCGAGCACGCGCAGTTGCGTGCGGCACTCGGCGAGCTCGTGGTCGCGGTGCCGCAGCATCGTAATGTGCTTGTCGCGCTCGGATCGCGCCTGGTTGAGCTGCATTTCCAAGTCGCGGCGCAACGTGGCCAGCTGATCCTTTTCGCCAAACGTCTTATGGAATCTCGCGGCTGTGCCCTTGGCCTCTTGCTCGCGCGCATCGAGCAACTGCTTGGTCAAGAACAGCTCCTCGTCGCGCGCGTGAGCCGTGACCTTGATTTTCTCGAGCTTCGACCGCAACACCATCAGGTCATTGTCCTGCCTCCGCCGGTCGGTCTCTGAGTCGTGCAGCTGCCGCTTGAATTGCTCTTCGCGCGCGTGCGCCGCCTTCAAGTCCTCGGTCGCCTGGTGGTACTTGCGCTCGGCCTGCACGAGCTGATCCTTGACTTCGGCCAATTTAGACTCGATCCGGTCGGCATGCGCCCGCTCGCGCGTCAAGGCCGCGGCGGCGTCGTCGTGTGACGTGCGCGCCTCGACATGGTGCTGGTTCTGGTGCTCCAAGTGTTGCACCGTGTCGTTGGCCGCCTCCAAGTCGGCCGCCGTCTCGTGCATCTCCGCGTGGTGCCGCGTGCGCGCATCATTGGCCTCGATCAATCGGTCCTTGGTATCGACAAGCGTCTTGCGCAACTGCTCGTTCTGAATCTCGAGCTGCTCGTTGTGCGACGCCAATTCGGCCAGTTCGTCGCGCAAATGCGCAATCGTCGCGTCGCGGTCCTGCTCGCGCGCCGCGGCGTCCTGGTTGGTCGTGTCGGTGGCCGTAAAGTGCGCGAGCGTCTGCGCGTCGTAGTCGGCGACAAGTTTGGCATTCTCGCGGCTGAGCCGCGCGATTTCGGCCTCTTGCTGCGTCAGCCGCGCGCGGCACGACTCTTCAGTCGCGGCGTGTTGCGCGATTTCGGCGCGGAGAGCGGCGTTGTCGGTCTCGAGCGTCTGAATGGTGCGTTGCAGGGCCGCGAGAGAGTCGGCGGACGGCGCAGGCATGCGGCCTGTCGGTGACGGGGACCGCGAGCGATCAGCGCGCAATGTATGTCTGCGCTGCCATGTAGTCAGCCGCGATCGCACGTCGGCGAGAGATATAGATTCCTGGAGAGCAGGAAGTGAGAGTCTGGCGAGTGAAGAGGCAAGAAAAAAACGACAGTACGAACCTCGTCGGGAACGAGCGTGATGCCGAGGCTCTGCTCAACGGCATCGAGAGCCAATCGCAGCTGCGAGGACAGGTGCCCGTCGTTTGCATCCGTTCGCGAGGGTGCGAGTGGCGGCGGCAGCGCGCCAGTGTTCCTGCTCGGAGGACGGTCGACGCTCACACGAGAGTTGATGCGGCGGAGGATGCGCTCGCGAGCCGCCATCGCTGAGGGATCCGGTGGCGATCCCGGGTCGGCAAAGTCGACGGGCGACAGGGCTCTCTGAGCGGAATCAGCCTGGCCGGTTGGCCGTCGATCTCCGCGAGAGAGAGGTCGCATAGGGGCTGCCATTAGTGCTGCACGAACAGTCGACGCATCGTCTCGGTCCGTCGCACTCGACTCTTGGCTTTCCGCGCGCCAATGGCCCCACGGTTGGCCCCATCCTTTGGGCGGCGGTGGTGGCCACAAGGACGAGCCAGCCAGTGGGTGCGTCGGCGTCGGCATCGTCGCAATAAAAATGGATCAAGTCGATTTGGCGAGAGAGTTGGTAATGACGAGCAATGGTGCAGTGCAGATTCGCTCCGCGTCGGTCGTCGAGAGTTGGTGCAATCAGCGCGGCCATGTGGTGCCAATAATGTGCAGCAGGTACGAGCGAATAGTGCAATGGTGATCGCCGGGGTGCCGGCGTGCCGCACGACGCAACGGCAAGCGCAATAATCGCAGCGCGAAAAGAGTGGAAGCGCGAGACAAACCAGACTGTCTCTCAGTTTAGTCACCTGACAAATGGACATTCCGCTTCACCTGATGACACTCGAAGAGCATGACAGATGTGGCATGATGTTTGGTTCGGCGGTGGGCAAATCGCCTCGCTTGCTGTGCTGATCGCAAACCGAGCTGGTCAGCCCCTGGGTCGGCCCATCACCATGCCCACCCCGGACCCGTTTGCTGCCGCGTTTGACCCAACATCGCCCTTGACAGACGACTGCAAGTGCCCGCAAAGTGTCCCCAGGACCTGCCCGACCGCGCTGGACCGGTTGTGATCACGCCAACATCTCGGTCCCTGCAAGTATTCCAACTTGCGGCTGCCAATAAACGCCCTCGACGACCTGTAAATCGACCTCCCCGAATCATTCCTCCACGATGAGCTTTTTCCGCAGCTTCACGTCCTCCTCGTCGAACTCACCGGATGGCGCACCGGCGGACACGAGCGCGCCCGTTGACCGTGCACCCGCGCCGGCACAGCCCCAGCAGCAGCAGCAGTCGCAGCCGCCGGAAATCGAGACGGTCGGGTCGATGCTGAGTGGACTCGATTTCACGCAGGCTTCGCGCGCGCTCTCGCCCGTGGGTCAGCTCGGGTCGGGCGTCGAGTACATTTTCACCGACGACTCCCCGTTGCACGCCGCGTCGGGTGGGTTTGTGCCGTCGCGGTCGTGGACCGACGATCTCTGCTACGGCACGGGAACGGCCTACCTGTCGGGCTTGTTGTTTGGTGGGTCGTGGGGGTTCGTTCAGGGCATGCGCATTCCGCTGCCGGTCGCGTCGGCCAAGCTGCGCGTCAACGCCGTCTTGAACGCCATGACGCGCCGTGGACCATTTGTGGCCAACTCGATTGGTGTCCTTGGTACGTTGCTCCCGTCGCGACGGTAGTCGCAGTGTAGCAGCTGCGACTGCGACTGTGGTCCTTGCGAGACCGCTGCTCCAGGTCGGTTTCTGACCTGCCCCTGTGTCGCACGCGTATAGCCCTCATGTACAACAGCATGAACTCGGCCATCACCTCCCAAGTCGGCACCGCAAACGCGCCCGCCGCCTCGGTCATGGCCGCCGCCAGTGCCGGTGCTCTCTTCAAGGCAACGAGTATGTCTTCCTTGGTGCCCCTCCAACGCTCTCCGTGCCTCGATCCTGACCAAAGACCTCTCTCCACCAGGTGGCGTCCGGCCAATGGCCATTTCGAGCGCCATGTGCGCGTCGGTCGCCGTGCTCTGGCAAGCGACCAAGCAAATCCGCGAGGACTTGCCATTTGTCGGCAAGATTGTCACGCGCTCGTACGCCTAGACGCGCCCGGTCGTGGGCTCCCGTGTCTTTGAGTGGAACATTTGGTCTTTTTGGGGTTGGTTTCGGTTGCGTTTTTGTGCGTTTTGGTACCTGTTCATTTTTCCTTAGTACATTGCGTCCTAGTGTTTCCTCGAGACGTTCTGCTGCACGATCGTTATGCAAAACCATTCGCTTTGTTGAGGCCAAAACTTCAAACTTTACACCAATGTCCTTGACCCAACTCATCCGCGACTTACTCCCGCGCAAACGCTGCGGCCACGGCCTCCTCAATCACTGCGCGCGGCGCGCGCAACCCCGTCCACCGCTCAAACTGTGCGAGCCCTTGCTCGACCAACACTTCTGCACCCGACACGACCGCGCACCCCTTGGGCAGCGCCAACACGAGCGGCGTCGGCGCGCCATACACCATTTCCACCACCGCCACGGTCCGCGCCCACGCCCTCTCGCGCGCAAACAAGGTCGCGTCCTGCGCGTCGCGCGGAATCGTGCCCACGACCACGTGCGGCTGCACGGCCTCGAGCGTCGCCGGGTCCTGCGCGACAGCGATGCGCTGTACGTTCGCGGACCCAAACGAGGCGAAGTCGTCAAGAAGCGCCTGTGCGCGCGCGACAGTGCGGTTCGCGACGACGATCGACGTGATAGGGATACGTGTCGGCAAGGTCAGGAGCGCAGCAACGGCTGCGCGCGCGGTCCCGCCGGCACCGAGAACGAGCGCGACGAGCCCGCCCTCGTGCAGGTTGGTCACGGTCGCGTTCTTCAGCCGCGCAGCGAGCGTGTCACGGATACCAATCACGTCCGTATTATCCCCGACCAGCGCGCCGTCACTCGCGCGGCGGAAGAGCGTGTTTATGGCGCCAATCGCCTTGGCCGTCGGCGTCACGTCCGCGACCAGCTGGTGCACCTGCTCCTTGAGCGGGATCGTGACCGACGCGCCGCCAAACGACTCGCGCTCGATAATCTTACGAAGCAAGTTCACGTCGGTCGCCTCGTACGGGTAGTACGTGTGGTTGGTCAACCCGAGCGTCGCAAAGCCCGTGTTGTGCATGGCCGGCGACTTGGACGCGGCAATCGGGGACCCAAACAGGTAAAACTCGCGCGGCGCGAGTTCGCCCGTGGTGACCAACGCACGGTGAATCGCATCGAGCGCCATTTGCCCAGGCGCCGCAGCCGCCGGCAGTTTTGTGTGCGTGATGGGCGTGAGCGTGTGGTTGAGCACACGCGACAATTGCCCGGCCGCGCCCATGTTGATGGCGATCAGGGGCTTGTCGGTGAGCGCGGCCGCGTCGTTGACGCGGAACGCGACCAGGGCCATGTTGTCTTGCGGAACGTGCGCGCGGCTCACAAGCTTGCAAATGTCGCCATGGGCAGCACACTGCTGCAGCATCTGCGCCCAGTGTACGCGGTCGCGGTCCCACTTGTACGCGCCGGCCTTGTCGTGGTATGAGGTGAGGACCGGAATCCCGCGTCGCGCGGCGGCACCGGCCAGGTCGCGCAATGTCGCGGCCGGGAAGGTGGTCACTTCCAGGTCCAAAATGTCGACACCCCACGCGATCGCTGCACGCAGCAAGTCGACCATGGCATCGATTTGGTCGTCGGGGAACGTGCCGGCCTGCTCGGCCGACCGGACCGTGAAGATCACGGGGACGTCTGCAGGCAGGTGGCGCTTGAGCGTAAAGTAAGCGCGAGCGGCGCCCTCGACCGACCGGTCCTTGAGCAAGTCGGCGCGCAGCTCGACGGCGTCAGTCCCCTCAGTAATTCGATCGAGGTTGGCCAGCAGCTGTTCGGGCGTGGCCTGAGTCAACGACACAAACGACGTGACGGGCGACGCGGTCGCGGCCGCTTTGCGCGTGTGCCCGAGCGCCAAGTCGAGCGCCACGCGCTTGCGCGCCGCTGCCGTCATCCCCGTGACCTGCGCGACGAACTCGGCAAACTGCGCTTCGATCGCAGCCCAGTCGTACTTGCCCTGCACATCGGCCACGAAAAACTCGGTCGCCGTGCACTTGCGGTACAGCGGGAGACGGCGCGTCATGGCGTCGTCCATGGACTCGCCCCACGACGGCCGGTCCGACTGCGCGAGCTCAGCGAGCACCTGCGCGCGTCCACGCACGACGTGAATCACGACAAGCGGCGACGTGCCCGTGGCGAGGTACTCGCGCGCCTTTTCGGTCTCGACAATTCCGCCGCCGCAGGCAATCACGGCGCCCGTCGGGTACTTCATTGCAACCGACTCGAGCAGATCGGCCTCAGCGGCACGGAACGCGGGCCACCCATACTGGTCGACAAACTGGTTGATCGACAGCAAGTTGCGCTGCCGCATAAACTCGTGGTCGAGATCGATGAAAGTGCGCCCGAGCGCCTTGGCCGCGGCTTGGCCCAGCGACGTCTTGCCCGCGGCGCGCATCCCGATCAAAATCACGGACGGCGGTGCTACCGAAGTCGCGGCTTGGTCACCTTCACTATCGTGTTCCAGCTCGATATCCTCGGCTTCGGTCGGCACGTTCAACACGCGCGTGAGCGTATCCCACCATGCGGGCCACGTCTTTTCGACACACTTGCGCTCCTTGATGACGCACGGCACGAGGGCGCCCAGCACGCTGTGCGCCATGGCGACGCGGTGGTCGTCGTAGCAATCGACGGCCACGGGCTCGCGCGCGGCCATGGCCGCCGCCGCGCGCGAGCGCATCGTGACCACGTCCGTCCCAGACACCTTGATCCCGTCGTCGAGCTCCTCTGTCTTGACACCAAACTTGGCCAACTGAACCATCATCGCCTGGATGCGGTTGCACTCCTTGACGCGCTGGTTCGCAACCCCACGAATCGCCGTGACCCCACCCTGCCGCGTGGCCACCGCCGCGAGCACTGCGGCTGTCAGGAACGCGTCGGTCATGGGCTCCATGTCAATCTCGGCGAGCGCGCTGAGCGTGCCCGGCGCAGGCCCCTGGACGGTGGTCTCGGTCGGCGTCTGGCGCACGGCGCAGCCCATGGGCTGGAGCACGTCAGCGGCGAACCGCGCGTCGCCCTGCAACGATGCCGAGCCTATGTACGGGATCGTGACGCGGTGGCCCGTGATGGCCGCAACGGCGAGCGGGTAGGTGGCCGACGACGCGTCGGGCTCGACGGCGTACTCGGCCGGGTTGGTGTAGGCGCCCTGCGGGATCACGTAGACGGTCGGCGCCGTGCGCTGGACGTGGATGCCAAACGAGGCCATCATTGCTATTCACGCGGTGTAAAAGTTAGCGGATGATTCGGAAACGGTTGCGCTACGAAAAAGAACATTGAAAAGTACCGATCGTCATGTCAATGTAGGGCTGTGAAATGACCTTGCCGCCCGTCAACTCGAGCGTGATCTGCAACCGCGCGTACGGTGCGCACAGCAGGATCGCCGACACGTACTGCGAGCTGACGCTGGCGGCGAGCTTGATGTGCCCGCCTGGCAGTCCACCAGCCCCAACACGCAGCGGGAGGCACCCTTCGCCCTCGACGTAGTCGACTTGCACGCCGTTCTCGCGCAGAGCATCGACCAGCGGACCAATCGGGCGCTGCTTCATGCGCGCATTGCCCGTCAAAACCGTCTGCTCTGAGGCATCCTTGGGCGCAGCGACGAGCGTCGTGACGGCCGTCAGGAACCGTGCGGCGGTGCCAGCGTTGCCGAGATAGAGCTCGCCATTGGGTGCGGCCATTTTGCCGGCATTTCCTGTGACAATCAGCACATTGTCCTCGTCGCGCCACGTGTACTCACACGCGCCAAGCCGCTGCAGCGCCGTGAGCATGACCTGTGTGTCGTCCGACAAGAGCAGATTCTTGATGTGCACAGTGCCGCGGCCCAGCGCGGCCAGAACGAGCGCGCGGTTGGAAATCGACTTGGACCCGGGCACGGTCACAACAGTACCGCGATCCGCATCGTTCATGGTCGGGCGCACGACAGGTTGCAACGCGTCGATCTTGGTCGCAGGCAGCGCAATACTCGGCGACGGCAAAACGCGCACGCCCGGCGCAATAACGAGCCGAATCACATGGTCGTCGACGGCACTCGCGCGCAGCTCGACGGTCGCGCCAATACGTTTCAACAGCACGAGTTTCTTTTGTGCGCCCGCATTCTTCTTGTCCACCTTCATGTACTCCATCATCGTGTCAACGGCCACGTGCGCGGCTTGGACCCCACCAGCGTACTGGATCGTGAGCTTGTCGTGCAATGTCGTAGGCAGGCCGTAGCTGGCAATGCATCGGATCAAGCGACCGACGTGGGCTTGCGGCAAGTGGCCGAGGTACCGCGCAATCTCAGCCTCGTAGACCATGCCCATGGCCACGCACTCGCCGTGCAACAGTCGCGGGGTCAGCGCGGCCTCGATCGCGTGCCCAACCGTGTGCCCGAAATTCAAGAGCCCACGCAAACCGCCCTCCTTTTCGTCTTGCGATACAACACTCGCCTTGATGCGCGCACCGCCCACGACAATTTGCATGAGCAGCGGGTCGGCTTTGGCGGCCTGCGCGGCAGCGAGCACGCGATCCGGGTCGGCCTCGAGCAGCGCAAAGTCGTCGGCCGAGTAGAACGCGGCCGTCTTGATGATTTCCGCCATGCCGTTCACAATCTCGCGCTTCGGCAGAGTAGCGAGGTAGGCCGTATCAATGTAGACCCGCAGCGGCTGGTGGAACGCGCCGACGAGGTTTTTACCGGCAGGTACGTCGACAGCCGTCTTGCCGCCAATCGACGAGTCGACCATGGAGAGCAGCGTGGTCGGAATCTGCACGACCCGTGCCGCGCATGTAAGTAGCCGACACAAAACCGACCATGTCGCCGACAACGCCTCCACCGAACCGCGATCACAACCGTGTCGCGCGTACATCCGTGCGAAGAGCAGCCAGTCTTCGATGGCGGCTTTAGTCCCGCGCGTCTTGACCGATTCGCCCGGCGGGATAATGTAGGTGAGCAGCCATTGCGCGTCGGTTGCGATGGCGGCCGCGCGCTTGGTGGTGGCCGCGTGCCACGCGTTGCGTAGCGCAGCAACGAGTCGGTCGAGGTGGCCAAGCGCGGCAAGGTTTGTGTCGGTCACGACAGCAATCTTGGACGCGGTCGCGCCAATGGCTGAGAACAGGTCGGCGGCAATGTGGTCGGTCAGGCTGTTGCCGACCTGGATCGTGTTGGGCGACCCGAGGATCGGCACGAGCGTCACGTCGGGATTGGAAGGGTGCCTGCTCGTGGCGGGCAGCGTGGTTGCGGTCATGGTGGTTGGTTGGTGGTTGGGCCGGCGGGTACAGCTGGTTGGGTTCACAGTGCCGATTGATGTTTGGCTATTGGACCTTGCTTGCGCTTGCGAAGAGAGCAACGTGCAGAGAGCTGCGCTGCGGTCGGTTACGGCGCGCGCGAGCGGGTCCTGGGCGGTGGCGCTATTTATACGACGCTGTAGCGGCTCGTTTGATCAGGATTGATCGCGCGCATGCAGCCGCCGACGAGCACGGTTGAAGATCCACCGCCGGCCGCTGCCAGCGGTTGCGGCTCGGCGCGCGCCATGAGTGCTGATTCACGTGGGGAGCAAGTCACACAAATCGGCACGTGCGGTTTTCGGTTTGCGCAGGTTTGCGTGGTGAAAGTCTGGAGGCTGCAGAGGCTGTGTGCGAAGGTGTTTGGAAATGTGTGGTGGGTGCAGTGGCTTCACAACACGCCCTGCTGACAGCCCTGGCATCTGTTTGACTTGGCCAGTGAATGGCACGTTCGCAGGTCACCGCGATCGTGCTGCTCGGCGAACCGATCGTAGGCACATCTCTGCTTGCTCACGCATCAAATTTCAATCCCGACGCGACGTTTCATGCCCGTTTGCTCCACCCCAGGGGACCACCGAGCCGGACATAAGGGTCTCGGCCGGCTGCAAACGCTGATCACGCCAGGGCAGGCCAGGGTTGCTGTTCACCATGGCCTGACAAATCTTGACAGGCAGCATCTCCTGTTTTCCAGGCCAATGCGAAGTCCTTTGCGCGCTCGCATTGTCCCGCGCTTCCTTTCTCCTGACTGCCTCGAACCGACCATTATTGGACCATTGCGAATGACGACAAGACCAGTACCATGCCCAACAGATCTGACCACACTGCACCAGGACCTACACTCATTATGCACTGCGCAGCAGCAGCAGCAGCAAGCATTCTCAGAACCGATCCAAAGCGACAGCAACGCCCAAGCTCTGGCGCGGAATGACGCTTGGGCACAATCCAACAGCACACTTGGCCATTGCACAAGTTGAGTGTGAGTTGCTGTTGTGGAGCCATGTCAAGTGGCCACCTGTGACTGTGCCAAGGCAGGGATCGAGCCATGGGCAAAGAACCAAAGGAAAGGGCATGGTCGAGCAGCAAAACACAAAGGGAAACTGCAATGCAACCAACAACTTCAACCAATACAACAAATCCACCATATCGACCAAGCTCAACACGCTCATGACAAGGATGGGTGTACACAATCGCCACCACGATTGCAGCGTTTGCAGTGTTTGCAGCTTCAGTGTTGCAAACTGTACACAACTAATTTTGCCAACATTGCCCATCATTGGCTGCAGTCGTTCACACACCTTGAATTGGATGATAACTGTCTCAGAGCGCCAGTGTTGCCATATCGACCCAAGTTGTGGGTTCTGAACATGTTCTGGAACAAGCTTGATGGTGACCACACAAACAAGTGGATCCAGGCGCTGCTGCTGATGTTGTGGTCCTTGAATGTGGCCAAAAGGGGCGATGCTCTTTGCAAGATGCCACTGCTGATATTGCAGGTGTTGCCCAGTTGCAGTCCCATGACATATGCAGCATATGCTCACCTACCACCTGCCACACGCCATCCAGCAGCTGCTCATCAACCATCTGCTGCTTACCAAGTATCTGCTACTCATCAACCAAATGCCACACGCATGCCATTGCTCATTGTCAGTAGGCCCACTCACTTGCCTTCAGGCGCTTCATGAGTGAAGTGGTACCCAAATTTTGATGTAGTGACATTCTTCATGTCCATGTGCTTTTGGGAACACATTACAAGTTTCACTGTGCTGCTCTGGCGCCTTCTTTTGTATTCTTTTGTGATGCATCAACAAGCTCGTATTTTACTTATTCTTATTCTTTGCTGCTTTCTGCTTCCTGCCATTTCAGTGCAGGAATCGTGACAGCAATCTCCCTGATCAACTTACTTCCCATCTCATGTTGCTTGTTGTCTCTTGGCTGCACATTCCCCAGGACTCACTGACACCATAAATTACCGTCAGGGGCGTGTGCTGCTGCGACTTGTGCTACCAGGATTGACTCGCTCATACGCTCACTGCGCATGTTTAGAGTATCAATCATTTTGACGTTCCTGTCAATGACCTGCGTGTGTTTGTTGAATGGACATAAGTCACCTGCAAGCTTCATCGCATCGTTTATAAGGAGCACCAACTGGAACCAAGACACTGCTTTCTGTCAATGATGTCATTAGCGATTTGATGCTTGCGCCAGGGCTCAATTTATGGAGAATTTGGCCGCGCTTGAGCCTGGGGGTGTTTTGCACGCGTTTGCTCTTGACTCGCACAGGATGAATCTGGAAAACGCGACAGCTGGTGTTTCTGCAAGTATAGGGGTATGAAGTCAGGGCTCGTGGGTGGCACCCAGCGATCCAGCAGGCTCTACCATTGGTTGTAAGATCCATTGCACAGATTCAGCGAGGCACAGGAGCGCTTGATTTTTGTTCCCAAAGATGAAGCGCCAGGCGTCGTGTCCCTCTACGACTCGATTGGTTGCCAATCAGGAACATGGTCGATACTTTGTCTTCATATTCGTCCACACTGTGAGGCTGCGCGCAAGATAAGTCCCAGAGAATGGGTGAAGTTAGCGAAGATCAGCAAGCAGATAATCAATTTTCGATGCACGCATGAACATCGCGCTTGCAGGGGGCCACAACTGTCCGCGAGCGGCTTATCAATGGGAAAACCGATGGGGTAAATGAGAATGAAGGAAACGAACAAGTAAAACATGGACGGAAACACAATTCAAAAGAGAATGGGTGGGTACAACATATCAGCGCAGCAGCACATTCAGCAACAACAGCAGCAACCACAATCACCCCTCATGCACGTTCGTCTGTCCGAATGCATCACATATCCGAGTACACATGCAAATGCCCGCGCAGCCGCGCGGCTTCGTCATGGTCGCCACGCACATTGTACCACTCGACAAGCGCCTCGAGCCCCGTGCGCGTGCCCTGTGCGCCCTGGAGCATGACCCACGCATCGTTGAGCAGCGCATCCACAACCGCGGGCGGTCCACCGCGCTCTGTCTCTCGGGCAGCGCGCTCGACAATGCACTTGCCGAGTCGGGCCGCGGCGCGGCGCGTCTTCGGGTCAATGTCGAGCGCGACGCGCGCATAGTCCTCGGCCTGTTCCATGTCTCCGCGCAACGCAAGGGCGTCGGCGATCCCGGCATGCACGCGCGCGAGCAATGGCGCTGGGAACGCCGCGTCGTCGGCGTCGTCCTCGTCAGCATCTCCGTCTCGGCTCACGGTCGGCGGTGCCTGGAACGTCTGCAGGACAGCAACATAGTGCTCAAGCGCGGCCTCGACCTGCGACGGCAGCGGCGGCAGGCCGTGTCCGGACCCGAACATGATCAAGTCCGCCAGCCCCGCGCGCGCCACGGTGTGCCCGAGGTCCACAGCCTGGGCGTAGAACAACTTGGCGCGCTCGAGGTCGCGCGTGCCCGTTGCTGCGCCCTTCTCACCATAGTAGAACCAGTCGCCCAACAGCATCATTGCCGTCGGCCGCCCGTACACCGAGGCGGCTCGTGCCAAGAGCCTCGTGGCCTCGGCACCGTCGCCAGCGTCGAAGTGTGCCTTGGCGGCACGCTCCAAATCGGCACCTGCCTGCGGCGACGCGTGACGCGGTGGCGGGCTCGATGCAAAGGCGCGCGACGGCGGAGAGGTTTCAACTGCGGCCGAGGCGGACGCTGATGCCGACGCTGCCGATGCGTCCTCGTCGTCGGCAGCAGAAGACATGGGACGAGCGGGGAAGTCCGACTCGGACGCCGAGTGGTACTCGGGCTCGGGCGACGAGCTACGGTCGGGCTGGTCCGAGGCCATGGGCGCTGGCGCCATTGGCGGCGAGGGCAGCTTGGACGTGGCCATTGGCGGCGACGCCAGCTTGGACGTGGCCATCACATTTGGGCTCGTGAACGGCGTTGCAGGTGCGGTCCCCGGTGTCGCCGCCGAAGACGCGGGCGTAGCGGCTGAAGACGCGGGCGAGGCCATAACCGGTGCCGGTGCAGGGGTAGCAGAGCTTTTCTTGCTCTTCTTGCCGCCCTTGCGCGGCGACGTCTCGTGTTCGCTCTTGGCAAACGACAGCGGGCCCCAGTCAGACAGCGACGGCGTGCTGGGCGCCTTAGTGAACGACAGCCGGTCGGCAAGCCGGCTCAGAATGCGCTTCTTCTTGCCCTTTTCGACGGCAACCGGCGGGTCGGGCGTCTTGGTTGGCGGCTCCGAGATCGCCATGACCGCGGCCGCGACACGCGCCTTGTGCACCTCCTCCTCGCGTCGACGCTGCGCCTCGGCGGCAGCCACCTCTGCAGCCTTGGCCGCAGCCGCCTCCGGATCGAGCTTGAGAATCGACCGCGTCGGGCCCGTCGACCGCACCGTATCCGACTTCTTATCCGCATTGGCCGCGTTCATGCTCAAGTTGAACCGCACGCGCGCCGATGGGGTCGTGGCCGCGTAGTTGATCTTGCCCGTCACATGCGAGGGCTCGTCTGCGGTTCCGAGCGCCTGGGTGAGGAGCAGCGGCGACGACGCCGGCGGAGTGTCCGGCCGTTCAATGTCCGACGAGTCCGGGGACACGGTACCTGACGACGGCGCGGTAGCGGCTGGATAAGTCGGAGCCGCTGGGAACGAGCCGGGGAAGTCGGGCATGATGGGTCGCGGTGCCATGGTAGTGGTGGGCGGCGATTGGAGCGTGAGTCCGGCGGTCGAGGGCAGAGGGCGGTGTCGCGCGGCCGCAGCGTGCTTCTTGTCGAGCAGCGACTGTCGACTGCGGACAGATCCGTCTTGAGGGACGAGCTCGGCTTGCATAACGCCCGTCGTGTCGGCTTGGTAAAGCGTCAGCGACGGCATCGAGTCGGATCCAAGTCCGCGCGCCACGAGGTCGCCCGAGTTGCTGGGCGTTATCACGACGGCGCCCGTCGAGTTGGCCGGTGACGAGTGCATGGCTGACTCGATGCGCGGCGGCACACCGCGCACCGACCCGTTCACAATCGATGGCGGCGTCGATCCGACGGTCGCGGTCGTGGCCGCCGATGTCGGCGCTGTCGATTTGGTCGGCGGGGTCGGGTTGGCGGCGGCGGCAGCCGTAGCAGCGGGCGCAGACAGGTCGGCGTCCGACGACGGCGGCATCGCTGCCATGGTCAGGATCTTCGGCATCATGCCAGCAGGTGGGTTGGCCAAGAACCGCCGCTCGACGCGCCGCACAATCTTGGTCATGGTCGAGACGAGGTCGCGCACCGTGAGCCGGCCCATGGGCGACGGGTTCACGCACGAGTCGATCACGTTGACCAGGAGTCGGATTTCGTCCTCGGTCATGACTACAATCAATGGGTGAGAAAACTGTCCGTTTGCAGCAAAACACTCCACACCCCCTCGGCAAGAGACGGCGGACCTTGCCCCAGAGCCGCCGCCTGGCGACTCAAGCAATCAAACAACTCTTCCGGGTTGATCTGAATGATGCGCTGCGGCAATGCCGACTCGCACAGCGGCAATGGTCGCTCAAACACCTCAACGCCATGATCGTACGCCATGATCATTTCCCAGAGCGTGACGCCAAAAGCGTAGACGAGCGCCGCAAACCAGTGCGCATTCGGGCTCTCGACCTCGAGACTCGCCGCGTCGCGCGTCTCGTCCATATCCTCGGGCGCCTGGTATCGCGCAACCTCGGCATCCCCCACGCGCGGTGCGTCCCACAGTCCGCCGAGCTTGGCGTGGCCGTCCATGGTCACGTAAACGTTGCGTGCGCACCACGTCCAGTGCGGGACGCCGTGCGCGTCGAGCACGGCAAGCGCGCCGACGAGAGACTGTGCGACGCGCAACTTGGCAACGAGCGGGAACCCTTCAGTGCAGACCTGCGGCAACGGCAGGACACCACCTTCCGCGACAATGTACCACCCGTGATTGGCCTTGGGCGCGGACGTACGGCCCAGATCCGACCGCCGCGGCTTGTCTTTCGCAGCATCCGTCATGTACGGCGGGTCCTCGAGCAAGACCAGGCCGTGCATTTGCAGGAGCGACGGCGCGTAGGCAATCGACGCAGCGAGCGAAATCAGCTTGAGCGCGTTCTCAAACCGCGTATGCGCGGCCTCGTACTCGTCATTTTCGTCTTCTTCCCACGCGCCATCCGGCAGGTCGCATGCGAGCCGGAAGAGCTGGACCGGGTGGCCGCACCAGTCGCCTGTGGCCACGAGCGTCGTGCCGTCCGCGCCGGCCCCGGTGACACGCGCCTCGTCGGTATCGTCGTCAATTGGCAGGATGCTGGTGACGGACGTCGGCGCGAGAATGATCCGGTCGCCGACGACGCCCGACGCCGTGTCGATGAACGTGCGCCGCATCAGGTTGAGCGTGAGCTGGTTCGGCGCGTCGAGGCTCTCGAGGTGGTTCAGTTCGTCGGCGGTCCAGGACGGCAAGTCGAGACCTAAGGAAGGAAGAAACGATGAGAACCAACGCACTTTCGCGGACCACGGACATAATACTCGAACACACCAATTTCCCCGGCGCACGCGACGAGCCGCACCTGCAAACTCTTTATCTGCGCCTCGAACATGGCAATCGCCTCGGGCGTGATAAACTGCATCGGTTTCGCGGCAACTCCACCAGTCCGTGCCTGGTGTGGGTGCACCTTGACAATCGCCGACTGCTGGATCGTGTCCAAGAACTCGGTCGTCTCCTCGAGAAACACGAGCAGGTCCTCGAACCGTTCCGAAAAACTCACGAGCGACTTAGGCATCATTGCGTCCATGGCCGCATCGGACCCGCGACGGCCGGCATCAAGCCCGCGTCCGGACCGCGACGACGATGCGCCCGGCAGCCGCTGCGCCGCGTAGATGCGCATGTAGGTTGAGATGATGCGGTGGTGCAACGACTGCGAGTACCGGTACCGCTTGCGCAATGCGTTCATGACGAGCTGCATGCACTGCAGGAACCGGTCGAGATGGTGCCGCCCGAGCAGGACGAACACATTGTTCTTCATACGCCGCGACGAGGTCGGCGTCTTGCCGCCCGTGGCCTCGCTGCCCGGCGGTGTTGGGGTGTGCGTGTAAATGCGGTGCTCGAGTCGGATCGCGAGGTGCATCCAGCCAAACAGCTTCCAGAGCACATAGTCGCCGAGCGAGACGTTGGCCGACCCGAGCGTTTCTGATAGCGCGAGCGGGGACATGGCGCCGTCGAGCTGCAGGTCCTCGATAAACCACAGCGGCTGGCGCGGGATCCCGCGCCGGCTTGCGCGCGCGTCCTTGGGAGCGGCAATCGTTTGTAGGAAATGATTCCACAGGAGGAGCAGCGGATCGCGCTTACCCGACATGCTGCCGGCCTTCTTGGTGCTTGCGCTGCTGGCACCACCGCCCATCATCGACTCAAGCGGATTGAACGTGCTGCGCACCGTCTCGTTCATGTAACGCGACGACCGCACCGACTCGTAGCCCTTGGGGCCCTTGATCGCCACGGCCTGCGACGAGGCAGCGACTGCATCGTCTCCAGCCGTCTCGGCGAGCTCGGCCACAAAAAAGTCGCCGAGATTGCGCACGAGTGTGTCAAGTTCGATGCTCGTCGCGGTCCAGCGGAAATGCCACCAAAGCTTGCGCACGTTCGGGTGCACACGCGGATCGTGCAGGAACCCGGGCATCATGGCCAGCTGCACTTGCCGCTGAATCTCCTCGTGCTGCAACTCTCTGTCGGCCTGGACCGACGGGATTAGCGACGAGAGCAGTGTGATTAGCTGCTCATTCTGCGCACCACCCTGCCCGCCGCCGCTACCTCCGGCCGTCATTTGGTCGCAAAGTTTCTGCAGGTACCCGGCAATCGCGTTCAGCTTGGCGTCAGCGACCACGGCAGCCGTCGCCGTGTGTACGGCGAGCTGCGTCTGAATATCACGCTCGAGCGCATCGAGTGTGACCGACAACGCGTCGAGTATACGCGCGTGGTGGTCGGCGCGGAACGCCGTCATGAGCGACGCTGTCTTCCCACTCCGCTTCTTGCCGCCCGTCGCCGCCTCGTTCGTGTCGCCCAGCGACACGGAAAATGACGCAATCGACCGCTGCAGCAACATGATTTCCGTGACCCGGTCGCGGAAAATCCGCAACCGTGGATGATCTTCGCGACGGTCGCGGGGCGGCAACAACTCGATCGTGGCCAGCAAAACGGCCGTGACTTCGTGTGCGCGCTTGGCGAGCGCTGCAGCGCGCTGCACGTTGCCGATGCCCAAGTGCATGGCCGAAATGGACCCGGGCAGACCACGCGTGCCAAGCTCGATCGGGTCGGACCCGTCGTGCTGCTGCCGCTCGAGGTTGAGCAGGCGCCACCGCGTCAGCGTGTCGACCATGTGCACGAAAATCCCGGCAAACGGGACCGCGCGAAGGAGCGACTTGGCGGCCTCGAATGCCGGGTGCATGAGCAGCCGGTCCATGGTGCACAAGTGCGCTGCGCGACCCACTTGGACACCCGAGTCGCTTGGAGGCAGTTGAGAGTGGTGCTGTTGCTGCAGTTGCTGTTGCGAGTGCTGCACGAGCTGGTCAAAGTCTTGGTACGGCGAGTTGGACGCGGCGGCTTGGTGGTGCTGCTGCTGCATGAGCTGCTGCGTGTACTGCCCGTGCTCGTGCTCGTAGTCGTCATCAAACCGCGCAACCGACGCGCGGTGGTGCTGGCCCTCGCCGTGCAGCTGCCGCAGCCGCTCAATCTCATCGCGGCGCGCCGGATCGAGCTGCTGCTGCGTGGGCACCGGTACAACTTGCATGTCGAGAAACGCTGCAGCGGCACTGGTCCCAGATGAGCTGGCGTACCCACCCGACGCGATCGAGGTGCGGCGCGACCCGCCGCCACGCACGGTACCGAGGTAGCTGGGCGTGTGTGAGCTATTGCTCGCGACCGACTTGGACGCGTAGCCTTGGCGTTGTGGTGGCATGTCGCGGTCGCCGTGGAAGGCTGACATTGACCCGAGACTCGTGGGTTCAGTGCGGCCAAGCATTGTGAAGGTGGTCGAGGTGGCGCAGCGTCTGGTGGCGGTGGAAAAAAGGTGCAGCTGTTGGCGTTAGATATTCTGGGCGAACTTGTGCCGCTGGCCGGAGCGGGGAGGGACGAACATCCAACCACCGGCGTTGAGCGGCCGTGCGTGATGAAGACGAACCTGATCGAATCGTTGGCTTGGCCGGTTCAGGAGCAAAACGCAATGCGGGTGCAGATCAAGTAAGTGTGCGTGGTCGTTGCTGTCTCAAGTGGTCGATCGTGGTCGCTCGTGGCCAGAGTGGTCGCTCGTGGTTGCCCGCGCCCCGAGCGGTCGCTGCTTCGGTGCGGTCGTCACTTGGCTGGATGGAGTCGGCGCGGGTGTGCTGATCGAGCGTGCCCGGTGGTCGTCGTGGTTCGAGGTGGTCGTGTGCAATCAAGTTCTGGTTGTGTGTGGTGAGGCCGAGCAAGGGCCAATCGCACTTCGTCGTGTCGGTCGTAGAGCAGGAAATGGAAGAGAGGAAGCGCGAGGGTCACGGGCAGCGTCCAGCAGGCTGTCGTTGTTGATTCTGCCGTCGTGAACAACGTGGTGAATGTCGTCGTCGCCGTCGTCGCTGTCGTGGATCTTTGGGCGTGCGTCGATGTTGACTTGGTCGCGTCGCACAGGCTGGACTCACGCTCGCGGTGCTGGCGCTTGGAGGTGCACGGGTCCTTAGCGGACAGTCGGTCGTCTTCTCGTCGACTTCGTGGTGGTCGAGGGCGTCGCTGGTGGGAGCGCCAGGCGCTGGGAACCGGTTGCTGGGATTCTCATGGCTGCGCGTGCTCATCGGACGACCCGGTCAGCGAGCGGCCGGGCCTCTGCAAGCGCGCGCGCGCGCCGTGCCGCAACCAGTTCCCAGGCATGGCAAGCATGGCGAGCGAGTGTCCCAAGGCAGCAAGTCGCGCCGCTGGAACGCGCGTTGATGCAGAGAGTGTTCGAAGCGCGAACGGCGGACGGTATGCGACTTGCCTGTGTTTGGGAAACGCTTGCCTCAGACGCGATTAGGACACACGTGACCGCGCATCGAGAGCTGTGCTGCTTGACCGCCAGCGCTCCATGTGGGCGCAGCACCTGTCGGCGCCAACTTGGCCGTGTCTCTCTGTCAGCCCTGCTAGTTGTCGCGAGCCAGCACAGCGTCCACCACCAACTCGGCCAAGTCGTGCACTTACCGCAGTCACCCATCAACATGTCGTCAGGCCCGCCCCCGCCCGGGTACCCGGCCGCAGCGCCCGTCGACCCGCGGCGCCCGAACGCAGCTGTCCCCACCTATCCGATGCCGCAGCAACCGTTCTCGCTCCCCATGCCCGGCAGCGGCATGCCGTTCCTGCAGCAGCAGCAGCAGCAGCAGCAGCAAGCCGCGTACCCGATCATGCCGCCATCGGCTCCGCCAGGTATGCCGCCGGCACTGCTCGCCTCGCTCTTGGCCATGGCTGCCACTGGGGGCCAGCCGGGGATGCTGCCGCCACTGCCGATGCTCCCAGGGGCCGCTCCATTGTTGCAGGGTGCCGTGCCGCCGCCGACGAGCGTGCAGCCGGCCGCCAGCACGGCGTCGTACTCGATGACCAGTAAACATCAAGATCATACCGATACGCGATCGTCACGTCGCGGCGGGTCGCGGTCGCAATCTTGGTCTCGCTCCCGATCGCGATCTCGGTCCCCGGCACGCCGCCGCAAGGAACGGTCGCGGAGTCGCGGTCGCAGCTGGTCGCATAGTCGCAGTCGAAGTCGGAGTTGGAGCAGGAGCAGGAGCAGGAGCCACAGTCGTGATCGCAAGAGTCGCTCGGACCGTCGCAACCGTGGGTACCGTAGTCGGAGTCGGAGCCGGGGGCGTGGCCGTGATCGTGACCGGCGGTACGCGAGCAGCAGCCGTGGTCGCGGCAGGAGCTGGAGCCGCAGCCGCAGCCGCAGCCGCAGCCCGAGTCGCGAGCGGAAGCGCAGCCGCCGATCCAGCCGAAGTCAGAGTCGGAGTCGTGGTCGCACTTGTCGCAGCCCGGGTTGCAGTCTCACTCCGAGTCCGGCCCGCAATCGCAGTCGCAGTCGTACTCGCGACCAGACCCGAAACCGCAGTCCCCCGCGCCAAACGCCGTCCTCACCCAAGTACCACACGCGCAATCGCCATCCATCCACCTCGGGCGAGCCACACGCTCAACCCTCGCGCAATCCGCGTTCGACTGGACCCAACGCGCCTCCATCGGGTCCTTTTTCCTACTACGCATCGGCCGAGCGTTTGCCCGCGGGCTGTCTGGTCGACCACGTGCGGCAGCTTTCGCCCGTGCCCGAGCCCTACACGCCCATCGATGCGACCGCGCTGGAACGTGGCACGCGGCAACTCGCCGAGGCCGGCGCGTACCGCCCACCGCCGCGCAATGCCGCGACCAACCGCGACCGCGCCCTCGAGTCGGCGCTCGATTCGCTCCTGGCCGTGGTCGGCGCCATTTCGGCGTCTTCGTCGCGCCCCGCCGAACGCGCGGCCGCGCTTGAGGCCATGAGGATTGACGACGAGGGGTGGCGCCGCGCGCACTTTGGCGAGTTGGTTGGTCGCGTCCGTGCCAGCGCGTCAGGTGGAGCGTGATCCTAAAGACCAGAACTGGACGAGATTCTTGTTGCCAGTGTTCCAATCGTTGCAACGCGTGATTCTTTGCAGGCTGTGGAGGGGGCATGACCATGGACGGCATGATCATGGTCGAATCAGGCCGAATCACTAATCAAACGCGTCTCGCGCGCGATGCACCGCGCCCGTGCCCACATCCCAGCCCGCCCCGCGCATGAAACGTTGACTTTATGCGCGATTTGGCTCCCCAACTATACGCCAACAGCAACGCGCCGTGCTTCGGGAACTGGTGGAGGTTGCTGCGACGTGCGCTGCACTTTGGGTTCTGGCCGACTTTGCCCGTCGCGCTGCTCCTCAGTGCCAAGCCGAGGCACTCATTCCACTTCACCTCGGCCGAAAGCGCCACCGAGTCGATGTCAGCGTACCTACGCGTTGCGAGCGCGTCGGCGAGAGGTTTTGATCTGGAAACCGCCGGTGCGGCTCGTGCACAGGCTTGACCCGGTCATGGGTTCGTGCCTCCAGCCGGCGCGAGCCTCGTTGTGCGGGGCTCACGCATGGACTTCACGCTCGAACAACCAACATTTGCGCCTCGACCTGCTTCTTCTCTACCTTTTGATCAGCGTCTTGCTGTTGAAACCGGGCGTTTGATCTGCAACAGTGATGCGACCCGACCAACCCAACCAAGCCCCCGTCTCCATTGAAGAGCCTCAAGTCTAGCCCGCAAACGACAACTGGATGCAGCGCCGCCTGGCCACCGCCACGCTAGCCGGGATTTGCCGATGCGCCCCCTTCACGACCACCCGGACGATCAGCCCGGCGAGGGCCCCGCCAGCGCGGCTGTCGAAGATGAGTTGTTTGCTTGATGGGGGCCAGTGCGGCGGCGGCCAGTCGGCGGCGAGGCCTACAAGTACCGGCCAGCGCCCGTCGACGGTTGGTGCTCCCGCACGATTTCTTGCGATTCAGCGGACCGAACCCGTCTCCATCAGCTCGGCCCGCGATTTCCAGCAACGTCGACGCGATCGCGCTCGTCTCGACCAACCGGATCCGATCAATCTTTTCGCCACCTCGTCAATCACGTCGGATCACTACCATGGGTGCAGGACCAGCCATTCAAAAGGGCACGGGCAGTAGCGGCCGCGTGTTTCTGCTGTTGCTCAAGTCGTTTATCGGCACCGGTATGCTCGACCCGCGAAACGATCGATCCGCCTCGACGCAGAACATCCTGAATCTGACCCATTTCCCCTCGCCCGCATGTCCAGGTGTTCTCTTCCTGTCCTCGGTGCGTCGACGACGTCCCGGCCTGCACGACTCCCGACATGGCGCTCATCTTCGCGAACTTCTCTTATGCAGGCGTTCCGCGACGGCGGTTTTGCATTTTCAGTCGCGATGCTGCTCCTGCTCGCCATTTTGATCACGGTCGGGATGATGCTGCTCGTGTGGACGAGCGAGGTCGTGCCCGGATCGTTTGAGCAGATTGGCGACCGGTTGTTTGGCAAGCCCGCGCGGTGGTTGGTGCTCGCAAGTGTCGGCATCAGTCAATTCGGGTTCGGCTGCGCGTATTGCCTCTTCGTACGTGACTCATTCCACTTCTCCTCGCTCCGTCTTGGCTTCGGCGAGAACTGACGTTCGCGTGAACCGAAACCCGTAGGTCGCAAAAAACGCGTCCGAGCTCGTGCGCCGCGTGAGCAACGACGCCGTCCTGCTAGGCCCGTGGGTGTTCATCTTGATCCAGATGGGTATCTACTTGCCGCTCGTCACGGTGCGCAGGATGGAGAACTTTGCAATCCTGTCCATCATGGGCAACGCTTTTGTGCTCTTTGGGCTCGGCGTCGTCTCTGTCGCGGCCATCAGCCATATGGTGAGCGCGGGCGGTGTCGCCAAAGACATCGTCATGCTCAACGCGGACCGGTTCCCGCTGTTCATCGGCACGAGTATCTATACTTTTGAAGGGATCGGTACGCTCGAAAATCTCGATTTTTTGTTCTCCACCCGGTGTTTGTCGGCTCACGCTGGCCGGTGGAGTGTAGGCCTGGTCATTCCGATGAAGGAGGCGTGCAAGGAGCCTAAGAAGTTTGGCATGATTCTGTGCGTCGCCATGGTCATCACAACCGCCATCTGTTCGTACATCTCTTCCGCTTTCGTATATTTCCGCCGCGGTCCGGCCAATCTGACTGAACGCGCGCTACTACCTGCTGTACAGACGTGTTCGTCGCCGCCGTCGGGTACTTGAGTTGGGGCGCCGAAGTCCAGACGATCGTGCTCTTCAACCTCGACCAGAACGCGCTCTCGAGCACCATCTACGCGCTCTACATTTGGGCGATTGTCTTCACGTTCCCGATCACCGTCACGCCCACCATGCAGTGCCTCGACAAGGTTTTGTTCTCGTCGGTCCTCGACATTGACCCGGACGTGAAGCCCGTCAAACCTGCGTCGGGCATGGCGCTTTGGTCGCCGCGCAAGCTGTTTTGGATCCAGAACGTGTCGCGGTGGGCGGTCGTCGTTTGCATTGGCATGGTCGCGTATTTCGCAGCCGACGCGCTCGACAAGTTGGTCTCAATTGTTGGGTCGTTTGGGTGTGTCCCGTTGAGTTTCTGTACGTTTCTTTTCTTTTCTACTTGGTTGGTGGGCTTGGTGGTGGTGGTTGGTGTGGGACTGATCACGATTGATTGCTGCTGTGATCCACAGGCTACCCGGCCGCGTTCCACCTCCGCGCGTTCCCGAACCAAGGCCTCGGCTGGAAGCTGCTCGACTGGGCGTTTATTGTCGTAGGATTTGGTGCGATGTTGTTTGTCACGATCCAGACATTCCGCAGCTAGCGCGTGCAACTCGTTGCGGATTTAGCGGGTTTGGTTTGTCGGGTGAGCTGCTCGCTCGTCGTCTTCGCTCGTCGCTCCCGGTTGCCGGGTGTCGACAAGTCGTTTTTGTGTTTCTGTGCCTTCGTGTTTCTGTCACATCCTAGTTTTGTGTGTGCATGCGATCTTAGTAGACGATCGCGATAATATATTATCCCGACACTCAGACGTGGTGCGGTGGCGACTATTCTTTCGTTTCTGGTTTTGTGATCTGTCCACTACACAGGAGGCGCTGCGGGGACGAAGCCGCACCTGGTTTCCTGTGTCGAAGTTGAGGAACGGCCGTTCGCATCCCACTCCCGGCTCAGCTGTGATGGGGCTGTCCTGGGCTTCATGGTAGTTGTGTGTGTTCTTACGTTCGTGGTTCAGACGTAATAAACCCCCTTGCGTTTGATCCCGACCCGCCCGACCCTCACACCCACGCCAACTTACTTGCGCGCAAAAAAACTCAGCAGTGACTTCTGCTCACCTCCACCCTTCTTGCTCGCCTTGCCCTTGCCCTTTGCCGGCGCCTTTGGCGCGGCCTCGCTTGCCTCGTCGGCCGCGGCTGGGGGAGTCACGGCGAGCTTGGCCATTTTCGCGAGCGGCGGTTGCATCACCACTTCGTCCTCCGAGTACTCTTCGCTCTCCACCACGTCCTCGGTCACGAACCGGCCGCGGTCGTCGACGTAGGTATGCGACTGCTTGACGTGCCGCTTGCGCTTAACTACCATCACAAACCGAAACCGGGTAAGCCACCATGCATGAAACAATCACGCGAACCTCGCATAACGTACCGCGTCGCGCCGGCGCCGGTTCAGCCGGCTGCCCCTCCCCCTCTCCACCCGCCGCCGTCGGTTCCTCGGCAGTCGGTAAGTCAAGGTCGAACAGCTCCGAAAGGTCCTGGATCGCCGGCGGCGCCGGAGCAGCCTCAGCCATTTCCGCGTCATCGTCCTCGTCATCGTCGTCGGTGATGATGCGCTTCTTCTTTTCAATCACGCGATGCGGTTCGAAATCATCGTCGTCATCGGCATCGACACCGTCGCGCGACGTAACTCGGATCGCGGCGCGGATCGAGGTGTCAGTGGACGAGGATGCGGCAGACTTGGAAGTGGCGGGTTTGGATGCAGAGGCCTTTGTTGGAGCGGGTTTCGCGTCAGGCTTGGCGGCAGGTTTCGCAGCGGGTTTGACGGGCGCGTCCTTCTTGGTCAACGCTGCCGGCGCAGATGATGAAGAAGCCGCCGCCGACGGTCCTGCAGCGTTCTCGGTCGAGCTGCTCGCCAAAGCCGATGCTGAACCCTTTTTCGCGCGCGCTGCCGCAGAACCGAAAAAGTCCCTCGCGGGACCCGACACCTTGGGCGTGGTCTTTGCTGCAGGAGCCGGCGCGGATGCGGGAGCGGACGGCTTCTGTGGTGCTAGCTTCTTGGGCGCCGAAGTCGTCGTGATTTGCGTGAATGTGGGCGCGGTCGTGCCAGCGAGCAAGTGCGCGAGCATGGTCGGGCGGGCGAGGAGGGAGATGCCGGGACAGGTGATGAGACTATGGCTGTTGGGTGGATAAGTGGGGTGATCAGCTCAGGAGACTACTTGGTGGAAAAGAACGAGTGAAGACGGGCAAATACAGACATACTTTGCGGACGGCGTGTCGAAGGTTGGCCGGTCGATGGTTTGCAGGAGGCCCTTGTCCTAAAATAAACCGCGATGAGCGAGGATGTGGAGTCGAGCTCGTTTGAGAAGAAGAGAAATGCCTTGATTTCGGCCTTGAACACGCTGTAGACGTGCCACCCGACAATTGTCTGGCCTGGTGCACCCATCAATGCTAGAAATCGAGACAAATCGGTGAGAAGCGACCTCTCCACCTGGTTTGCAGAGCGGAATCAAAGGCAATCGCGTACATCCGAGCTCCGCCTCGGTCAAGAGCGCAATCTGGCGGTTACCCGTGCGGTCGTCCCGCACGGTCACGCAAAACAGCGGGACCATGGCCGTGCCTGCCGCTTTCTTGTCTTCGACGTACTTGGCAAGCAGTCTGGAGAGAGAGTGCAGTGACGCACCGCGCTGTCGTCAGAAGCCGTTCTCGACCGCGTTTGAGCGAGCTGGCCCGCCAAAGAAAACAGAGAAGAACACGAACAGCTGCGCTTCCCTTGCCGTCACCTGGAGCTCGCGACTGAGCCATTTGTAGGTCACCTAGACGAAGGGATGGCCGCACCGATTGGTATAATGGTTGGTCAACGCGCGGTTCGCAGACGGGACATTGTTTGCCGCTTGAAGGCACTTGTTCCAGTAACATACAGGCTGCCCGTCGTGCAAAATGGTAATGTCGATCATTTCGGTTGAGTCCATGGTGGTGGTGATGGTCGGAAACGGGCCGAAACCGCGCTGAAATATGAGACCTGAGTACTGCGCTGAAACGGGGCCTTGCTGCTGGATATCGTGCGGGAAGATAGCGGCGCGCTTGGTCGGTACAGCGTGGATATGATGGTTGCAGTTACGGCTCGACTTGACCCGACTTGACCGACGGTCGTCTCGGTCCAAGGCGCCGCGCATCAATCCTCCACGTGATGTGATCAGCTCTTGGACGACCAGCCAGCGCGAGCGAGATCCAATGTTGCTCATAAATACATCGTCCTCGCCATGTTCTTCAACTTTGTCGACACGGAGCCAGCTCCCGCTGCAACCGCTCAAGATGCAGGCGCACCACCGTCGCGGCCGCAAGTCCACGCGCACACTTTCGACCCGCGCGCCCATTTCGTGACCCAGGACAAGCTTCAAGTTGGCGCTTCGCACACGCTCGAGCTCGCATCCGGCGATGCTGTCGACGTGGTCGGCGAGCTTGTCCCGGAACTCGTGCACCTGCCGTGCGCTGTGCGCCGGCGGCACGTCTCGGACGTGCACTTTGAAATTGCCTCGTCCGATGCCGACGTCCTACAGCAAACGATTCTCGCCAACACCGATCTCGTCAAGGGCGTCTACGAGGGCGGGCTCAAGACTTGGGAGTGCTCCGTCGATCTGGCTGAGTACGCCCTGTCATCGGATCTCCCGTTGGACACCGACTCGTGTATTCTCGAACTCGGGTGTGGGTCGGCCCTGCCGGCGCTCGCCATTCTCGCGAGCAACCGCCCGTTTGCGCACATGACGCTGCAAGACTACAATGCCGAGGTCCTACAAGTGGTCACGGCACCCAACGTGCTACTGAGTTTGCGCCCTGCACCGGCCGCGAACGAGGTCGACCGACAGGGGCTTTACGAAGTGACGTTGCAACGCAGTGACTGGGACACGCTGCCGCGTGCCGACAAGATCGATTTTGTCGCGGGCGATTGGGGCACCGGCATGGCCGAGGTGCTCTCGCAGCCGGCGTACGATGTGATTTTGACGTCGGAGACGATTTACGACGAGGCCACCGTGCCAGCGCTGTTGGAGTTGATTGAGGCCAAGCTCGCGCCGTCGGGCCGCGCGCACGTGCTTTTTTGGTCGCGGTGGAGCGAGTTTGCGGCACGAGAACTGATCTGAGTTTCTTGATTCTTGATAGTCTGGTTGCTGCCAAGACGTTCTACTTCGGCGTTGGCGGCGGCGTCCGCGCGTTCGAGTCGCGTGTGGCTGCGCGCGGCAAAATGAACGTGCACGTCGCAAGGGAGATCACATCGGGCGGTGTGCGGCGCGAGATCCTCGAGCTGACCTGGCGGGCGTGATGGGATCGACCTCCTGTGGCGGCAATTTTGGGTGGAGAGGATGGCGTGTTGCAAGAGGATGGCGTGTTGCAAGAGGATGGCGTGTTGCAAGAGGATGGCGTGTTGCAAGAGGATCGTGTATTCCATAATTATACGCTGCTCTCTGCGGTCGTTTGGTCGCGACGGCGGCGGCACGGATTTTGGCCAACAAACGCAACAAACGGCAGTGCCGTTGCGGTTTTGCCTGTTGCTGAGAAGTGGTGAATCATTGCCGTCTCTGCCGCCCACGATCACGACTGGCGCGCGACTGGGCTCTTCTCTCCATTGAAGTCCAAACTGCAATCGACAATCCGCACCAACCGTGCCGGCGCCGTCTTCATGCCCCGACACTAGCTGCAGCTGTCCACTCCAAGCCAAGCATGTGGTTCCTCGTCAACCAGCGCGTCGTCGCGTCCGACACCGACTGGTACCTGTTGACGGGCACGCAGGCCGTGGTTCTGCTCAAACCGAACACACGTCTGTCGATTGGCCGCCGCGAGACCGACCTGGTCCTGCCCGACGACAAGACCATTTCCAAGCGCCAGGCCGCACTGCACGTTGGCGCCAATGATGCGCTGAACCTGGTCGGTGCTCTAAGGATTGCCATTCTGGCCGTGACTGCTCAGATCCAGGCTGACCGCGACAATTCGCAACTTAGAATATGGCCCAGACGGGTCAGTTCCAGACACCCGAGCTCTCCATCACCGACGAGTCCGGCAAGAGCACCACGGTCATCAACAGCCACGCGGCGCCGCAAGACGGCACGCCGATCCGCGTCGTGCAGCACGTCACGACCCTGGAACTGGGCCGCCGTGGCACTTCCTTTCTGATTTTCCACAAGGATGTCGTCTTTTGCACGGCCGGGCTCTCACCGACCCAGGCTGCACACGTCGTCGACGCGGCCACGGCCATGGGCGCCAAGGCGACCCCGGCCTGGTCGCCGCTCGTCACGCACTTGGTCGTCGACTCGGTCAAGCTGCAGCGCGCGCCGACGACGCCGACTGCCGTCCTGGCCAAACTGCTCGACGTTCCCGTCGTCAATGTCACGTGGGTCCAGTCCCTCGCTGCGCACCAACCGGACTTGGACCTCGACGACGACCCAACAACCACATGGGAACACGCTTGGTTCCCAGCGATCTCGATCAAGTTCCCGCCGCCGCTCGACGACGCCAACCTGACAGCACAGGCGCGCGGCAAGTTATTTGCCTCGGCGCGGTTCATGCTCGATCCGAGTGTGGTAGACCGCGATGTCCTCACGCTCCTGATCGAGTCGTGCGGCGGGAAAGTCGGCGTGCAGCCGCGCTCTTTGGCTGCGGGCGTGACCCTGGTCCACGTCACGGCCGACCCGGCTGCGGCGAAACCGGGCGCGTGTGCAGCGACCGTTGACCAGGTCGTGCAGAGCGTCGTGACGGGTCGGATCCAGTGGGCCGTAGACCCGGCGCCCGCGGCCGCTGTGACAGCGGCTCCCGCACGCCCAGCCGCTCCCACCCAGGCATCCCTCCCACGCGCCGGGTCCTCGATCGCCGGTCTCGGCACCTCGCTCGGGTCATCCATGAGCTCGCAAATGCCGCCGCCGACGCAACTCCCGCACCGGTCGCGGCCGTTGCCGGCGCGGTCCACGGCGCACTCGGGTATGTCGCTCGCGTCGCTGTTCGACTTTGACAATCTGTCGGCCGAGATTGAAAAGGACGCGTCGCAGCTGGTCGCGGCGTTTGCCGCGTCGCAGAGCATGCGCAACTCGCACTCGGCCGCTGCGGGGAGTTCCGGACCCCGGCATGTTTTGGGGGGTGGGACGGCGCCGCGTGCGGGCGCCTTGTCGCAGTTGCACCGGTCAGCGGTGGGTGCGCCGCCACCGGGGTCGCAGATGAATCACCGCGCGGGTGGCAATGCGCAGGCCAGTGGGTTTGTGCCGGTGAGTACGCGGTGGGGCACCGAGGGCACGCTGGAGGAACTTGGGCTCGTTGTTCCGCGCAAGCCCGCGCCGGTCGTCGCGGCGCCGGCTGTCGAGTCCGTATCGGAAGAGCTCGAGCCTGCCGAACAGCATGATGCGGCGGCGGCCGTGCCCGCCGAGGCGATTGCCGAACAGATTGCCGCGCTCGCCGACGAGCCTCCCGCGGACCTGTCGCGCGCGGACTTGGTCAAGTCCGTCAACTCACTCGAGGACGAGGACGAGAGCGTGCGCAAGGCGCGGCAGCTCGTCACCCAGGCGATGCGGAACGGGACCGATGTGGATTGGAGTGTGCTCGGAGCTATGGTGCAGATCGAGTACATGCCGCTCGCGCGCGAGGGTGACGCCGAGGGAGCTCAGGGTGGTGAGAATACTCAGGGCGCACGCCGGGCTCGCGCTGGGCCTGGATACGCGTCGCACTTCCCCGCGAGCGCGACCACCACCACGACCACGGGCCCGAACTACAAGCGGTTCCGCAAGCGGCAAGCGGTCCCCGCGATGCCTGAGATCCTGACGCTCGGCGTGATCACGTACGACCCCGCGGTCCTCTCACTCGATGACGGGTTTCCTCACCACAGTCGTGAAGGTGACTCCATGGACTCCCTCTCTGGTCCACGTCCCGTCGCGTCGCTCGCCGACGTGACGCTCGAATCGATCCCGGACGACGCGCTCCGCCGTCGCCACCCGCGCGCGCAGGCGCACCTCGTCCCGTACACGCCGACGCGGGACGAAGTCGCCCCGGCGCGCGACGTGCTGCGGTCGCGGTTTCAGACACTCGATGACGATTCCGAGGGCAGCGACGACGAGGATAAAGCGCCGCTCGGGTTCCCGGTCTCGCGCTCCGAGTCGCAGTCGAGTGCCGGGTCGTTGCGCCGTAGGCCCGCGCCACGGCGGAACGAGTCGCTTTTGCCCGTGGCGATGCCCGCCGGGTCGCGGAAGCGGCCGCGCGTGTTGATGGATGTGGATGATGAGGTCGAGGCGGATGAGATCATGGAGCCGGTGCCGCGCCGCGCGCGAACGGGTGCTGGGCCAGCGTCGTTGGGCGGGTCCATGATTGTTGCGCCCGCCGTGTCGCTGGCAATGGGGGCGTCGAGTAGCGGGTCCACGCCGGCGACGTCGCAGAGGCGCCGGCGGAGGTTGAACGTGGGCGACGATGATGAGTGATTCCGGGTGGAGAAAGACACCATGTTCATGAATACAAACGCGTCGCGTGTGCGATTCCAAATGCGCCGCGGATCCGTCGCGAAGGCCAGGGGACAGCGATCAGCGGGACGACTTGTGCAACCGCGCGACTGGAGCACGACAAGCAGGCGCCAGGGTTACGTAACACGTGCCTTACGTCAGGGAGAGCGCGTCGGCGAAGAACGCGCTTGTCAGCGGGATCTGCGCTCGCTCTCCCGCCATCAACAGCCGCTCCGCTCCGCCCCACCGCATCCACCGACACGCAGCACTCTCCACCATCGTTTGGCGCTGCCATGGACGCCCGCGCGCCTCCAACTTCCGCCGCCGCCGCCGCGCCCTCACCGGCGCCCGCCCCTGCTGCTGTCTGCTCGCCATGCAACCCGTCGCTGTTCCCGTCCGAGCTGCCGCCATGGCACGCCGTCGCCTTGCCGCCGCCATTCCCCTTGGCCGTCCCTGCGCCCGCGCCCGCGCACGTCGCGCCATGCACTACCGAACCGAGTGCCGCCGCGACCAGGAGTCCCGCCCGTGCCGCCAACACCGCCAGCCCGACCGTCGCCGCGATCCTGCACGCCTCCACCACCACCACGACCGCGCCTGCGTCCTCGCCATCCAAGTCGATCCCGCCGCCAACCATCTTCACGTCGGCGCCCATCCCAATCGTCCCGGCCCCACTCATCCCCGTGCCGCTCCTCCCCGCGCAATCGCCCGCTCCTGACTTTTCATCATCGCATACTCGGTCCTGCTCGCCCTCTGCCGCCGCATCCTCGCCCTCGCCACCGGCCGCCAAACGCGCCAAACTCTCCTCCAGTATCCTGAAACCGTCCCCGGCCGAACTCGCCGAGAAACGTAAGGCGCAGAACCGCGCCGCGCAGCGTGCGTTCCCGCGAACGCCGCGACCGGTACATGCGCGACCTCGAAGCGCACAAGGCCGCGCTCGAAGAGCGCGCGATTGCGCGCGACGCTGAAATTGCGCACTTGCAGCACCAAGTCCTGGCGTTGCAGAATGAGAATGCCTACCTGAGGGCGCTGTTACGCCGGTCGGAGCGCATGGACCCGCCGTCAGGACATGTGGTCGTGCGGTGGTCGCTGGGCACCGGGGTGCGCCGCAGGTCGTGACGCCGACACACGCGTGTGCTATGTGTTTTGACCGGCGCGCCGCCGGGGGTCGGGCATCATCATCATGTGGGTGCGGGCGAGTGTGCGGCGTACGCCGCGGCGGCGGGACGGCCGCCGGGGCAGGGCGAGGAGGAGACCAAGGTGGACGTCGAGCAGGAGCCGTCGGAACCGCAAACGCCGTCGGAACACGAGCACGATGCAGAGGAGCAGCCAGTACACGCACACGCGGAGCCGCAACCGGCACTACCGCCTGAGGTCGACGTCGAGGTTGAGCCGGATCAGCCTGCGGCGGTGGAGGAGTGCCATGGTTGCCAAGAAATGGGGTGTGTTGAAGTCGTTTGTGCCAGTGATGGCTGGCACCATGATCAAGTCGTCTAGCCCAAGGCCAGGCAGGTCCCGCGCGCTGCAGTCTTTATTTATTTTTGGGCGCGCCGGTCTTGTCCACCGTGTCGCGGTCGGTTTTCGTGTGGTTTGTGGCGATTGCGGTTTTGGGAGGACCGGATCCACGACCACTTCGAGCGCGCCGTGGGTCCAATCTTGCTCTTCCGTGCTGGAGTGCTGGACAGCCGGGTAGTTGTATTAACATATGAGATAGGACAGCCCAAATATGCGGTCTGGACGGGTGTACACCCGCGCCTCAACACACGAAAAAATGAGGGCCATCCTGAAACGATGGGGATGGGGATGGGGATGGGGATGGGGGTCACGACAAACACTGAGGCTCTTGATCGGCCCGGTGTTCGAGCCTCGCCGACCGCACGCCAAAATGACCACGGCCGCGACGCTGACTGCAGCGAAGCACCAGCTGCTCGACTTGCTGCACGCGCTCGGCGACCGCGAGCGGTGCCAGGAATTGCTCGCCTTTGCTGCCGACGTGGCCGAATACATGTCGGTCCCGCCCCTCCAGCATCCAGCGACCAGCACCAAGCTCCATGACCTGACCTGACCAGCCGCCCCAATTGCTCCCGTTAGTACCAACCTATATGGCCACGCCGACGAGGATGATGACGACGACAAGAATGATGACGAGACCGACTGTATTCTGCCGACGCTCGACGACATGGACCGCCGCACGGCTGCCCGCGAGGAACTGGCCATGATCGCGGCCGACTTGCGCGAGTCGGTGCCCGTCGTCACGGCCGTGCTTGAATCCGAGGCAGTCACGTACCCGGCCGAGCGCGACGGCGTCCAGGCGAACATGGTGCGTGCGGCGCTCTCTGTTGCTGTTTGATTCAGTGTCAAACTGACGTTTTGTCGCTGCCCAGGACCAAATGAGCGACCTGACGAGCAAGAACACGGTGCACGTTGATGCGTTCCTCTACGACGACGCGACCGTCGACGACCTGTGCGACCAAGGCCAGCTCACACGGTACTACTGCACGGCGTGCGGCACGGCCAAGCACGTTGAACCACTGAGTACGTGTTGATTACGGTTGCTGGCTTGCTTCGAGTCTGCATGCTGACGAGAGCTGTTTCTTGCACAAGACTTTATCTCGCACTCGCTGTCGGTCGACAACGCCGAGGGTCTCTTCTCGCGGTACTTCAAGACCACGACGCTCCCGATCCTCGACATTGGCTCGCGCACGGGCGCGCTGCTCTACGCGGCTGCGCACTTCACGACCTCGCCCGCGATTACCGGCATCGAGCTGAACCGCGACTGGGCCGAACTCTCGCAGACCATGGTGAAGCGGTACGCCCTGGCCGACCGCCTCACTGTCCTTGCGGGGGATGTGCGCACGTTCCCTACCGCCGTCGAAGCAGCGACGGGGATCATTGTCATGAACAACGTCTTCGAGTACTTTGCGGACACCAAGGAGCAGCGCGCGATCTGGACGTGGCTGTTGCAGCACTGGCGCGCAACGTGGATCGTGACGGTACCGGCGCTCGAGTCGCAGTGGCACGCGTGCCAGCTCGACTCGGTCGAGCCGCAGCTCGTCAAGGCGTTCCAGGCGCGGTACGTGTTGGCGCGCACGCACATGGCCGTGGACGGCGAGTTTGAGGTGAGCATGTATCGCCGGCGCGATGATGATGCAATTTTT
>GG745339.1:425643-447917 GCA_000151295.1 Allomyces macrogynus ATCC 38327 | reverse complement strand
TTCGGACAGCCCAAATATGCGGTCTGGACGGGTGTACACCCGCGCCTCAACACACGAAAAAATGAGGGCCATCCTGAAACGATGGGGATGGGGATGGGGATGGGGATGGGGATGGGGGTCACGACAAACACTGAGCAAGACGCGTGCACACTCAATCACAGCACACGCCCGCTCTGCTCGCCTGCCACACACAAGTACAAGCAATCTGTTGTTTCCTCGTGTTGCACCTGCAATCTTTTCGGGACCTGCAGGCCGTGGTTAGCGTCGCCTCGAGCTTGGGCGCGTGCACGACCGAGGTGCACTTGACCTTGGTCAGCGTCGACTTGACCCGCCGACATGGCCATGAATACAGCAATGACGGGACCAAACTACACGGTTACAGCATTTCAAATCGAGCCTTTTGGGTCAGTTTCCTGCTCATTTTCTCAGCCCATCATGTCACCCAAGTTCATCGCCTTTTTTTCGAGAAAATTGAAGACAAAAGTGGGTTCAGCACGTACACATAAAACGAGCAAAAGCACGCCAACAACTCGTTCAAGACGAGAGACCTTGGCGAGCAGTGACTTGGTCATGAACCATGACATGGTGTCACGGTCAGACTCACCGCCTGGGTCAAATGGCCGCTTGAGCATGTTGCGGCCAGTGCGGTTCATGGAGCCCTCGACCAGTGTTGTTCTTGGCCTTGGTCGACCTGTCGATGCGAGTAGAAAGTGGAGGAGGGGGGGGGGGGGGGGGAACAACGCGTTGTGCAGTGTGCTGGTTGGTCGCCTGTTCTGGTCCAAGTTGCGCGTGTGGGCGATGGCGACTTTATAGGTGCACGCCCCAGTCTTGTTGCTGTCACCACCACAGCGGCGGCCGCAGCAGAATGGCGTGCACGCATGCGTGGGTGTGGCCCAGTGACACATGTCCTGCTTGCTGAGACGCCCCTGTTCTCGTCAATTGCGCATGTATCGTCCAATCACTGCGTGTTGGCGCGCCGCCTTTTGTTCTTTAAAACGTGTTACATCGTAGTTGGTCGTGTTTTCTGGCTGATGTGCTTCATCGCATCGCTCACTGATTGCTGTGCTTGCAGCGCCTGGTTGCCACATTTGCCTGTGCCATGTGCTTTCGGTCTCCATTTCTGATGGATCGCGTTCAGTTTCAATTTTTGCTGCATGCGCCTTTTTCTGTTTTCCTCATGGGTGCCGCTCTTGTGATCTCCGCCTTGATTGCATGGCCATTGAATCGCATCACAATGTTCTCTCCCAGGGAACATGATCCTCTCAGTGGCGTCCACTTCTCCAAGGCCGCAGCAGCAGTTTGCGTTCTTGTTGGTTCCTTGTACGATCAGGTTGTGCTTCAAACTGAAATGTCGCGGCAATCTGTGGCACATCTGCTGACGCCCCTTTTTTCGATTTCAATGGCAAGATGTCTTGGGCTTTTTATATTTCCAGGCGACGCTTGTTTGCCACTTTTACTACCCGGAACGCTCGCGTCTTGCTCTTCGCCATGAGTTATGCCCTTTTCCTGCATGTTTCTTGCACAGTTGACCTGACTTGATGTTTGTGCGGCAATGAGTTTTTGGTCCTGTGTTTTTGCTGATGCTTTCTTGACGTGTATGTTACTTTGTCCACGTCATTTAAGCGTGCAACAGCCGCCCGTGTGTTCTGGGCCAACGCCATCTCCGACCACCTCTTGCTCTCGTACTTTGCTGGTCGTCGTCAACCATTTCCACCACCGTGTCCTACAGCTCCCTGCAAGTCAACCTCGCGCCCTCATTGCTGCTCTTTGACGATTGTTCTACCAACATGGGACGGTCCAAGCAATTCAACCACAAGCGTGACGCGGCGCGACGACAACAAGACGAGGCTGATGGGATTGTGCGCCATCCCCCTGCACGCTCGTTCCTGTACCCGACGAGGGATCGCTACCAGTCCATCTTCCGCATCTTGCCATCGGACGACCCGGAAATCTTGGAATTTGAAATGATTTCAGATCGGTTCCCTCACGATTTACCGCCGTGGCGCCGTTTTGATTTCCGGCGCGACCGGCCACCGCCCAACCACGGCCGTGAGCGGTGGAAGGAGATAGTTGCCGTCCCCGATGGACCTCCGCGTGTCTTGTCGAATGGTCCTGTGCGTGTGACGCGTGTGCCGCAGATGCAGGTGCCATTGTCGCAGGGCCAAGGTGACTCGACTGGTACTGGCATGGTTCCTTTTGCTCAGTCGCCTGCCGCTGCCACGTCTGGCTCGACTCCTACTGCTCAATCGACTGCTGCTGCTGCTGTGGCTGCATCTGGCACAGTCTCTTCAACTCTGTCGACCATGATGCCAACAGTTCACACAGCTCGTGCTTCGCCCCTTGTGACCAGTTCCACTGTTCCTCTTCTTGCTGCTGCGGCTGAGCCATACTCTCATGGTTTGCCATCCCAGTCCAATCAGTTGACTTTCAGTGATGGTGGTATCAGTGGAGACGGGTCAGTTCTTGACGTGAGTGTCGTCGAAGCTTCTCAACATCACGACCCATGGCGTCAATACGAACGCAAGTTGTTTGAATGGGATCTTGGTAGAAACACGCCCATGTTTTGGTTCCCCTACAACAAGTTTAACGAGTGGATCCAATGCGAATATGTCACCCCTGACGACGTTGACCAACTCCGTGAATTTGGGTGGCTCCTAGACCGGCTTGTCTCATTGCTCACACGGTACTTTTACGGGTGCGCTTCTGAGCACGTCAAACGTCGCGTCTTTCTCTTCCGTCCTCAGTGGATGTTTTTTCTCGGTCGCAATGATATCGCCATTGTGTCGCGCACTGTTAACTTTCACAGCGGTGGCCGAGACCCGTTTGATTCCCTGCTTGTTGCACCAATGCTCGTGAACGCCAACCACTGGGCTGTTGTCGTGGGCGTGAATCTCGACAAGCTTGTCCACCGGCCCACTGGTCCGTATTCTGCACTCTCGTTTGCACACTTGCAGCCCTGGTCGATGTTGGCGTTATCGTTGACCTGTTTCCACTTTCCTTTTATCACAGCCCTTCCTGCGCGTCCCGACGTGGCCGACCCGCCCATTTTCATTGTTTTTGACTCTGGCACCAATTATCGCACCTACACGCCAACGGCCACGCGCTACCCTGCGCTTGTCGGGCTCAATCGGTACTTGCGGCAGCGTGCGATTGACGATCCTAGCGCTCATGCCCTGAACGACCGGTACATGTTGCACGACGCTTGGCGGGACCAGCCATTCTTTGCCACTGGTTCAAACTTCTCCCAGGCCTCCTGGCCCATTGTCGTCATGGCCGAGATGCCTCTGCAACGTGATGGCTACAACTGTGGGATGCACGCTGTGCAGTGTGTTCGCACGATCCTCGAACGCGATCTTGACTTTCTCCGAGAGATTTGTCGCCTGCCCGTCGGACGCATGTTCCGCTCGATTGACCAGACACTCTTTCGCCACGAGAACATGTCAGTTTTGCGTCTCGAATTCCTCAAGCTCATCATGAACCTCATGGATCAGTGCACGGCGTACTGCAAAGACCGTATCAGTATCCAGCAGCGCGAGATCATCCTCAATCGGGTCCACGCGCACGATCTCGCCGTTGCTCAACAGTTTGCCGAGGTGTATCAACAACAGCTCCGTGACGATCCCGAGGTTTTCCTCCCCGACCTTGACTTTGAGTGATTCGCTTCCGTGGAGATTTCTATCTTCGTTACCAGTTCCCGAAAACTATGGCAAACGCAGTTTCTTCCGTTGATGTTCATTCATTATCACATAAACATTGATCATCATCTTCAAGCTTGTTTCGTGTTTCGCCACCTTGCATGCACGCCCTTCCATTGCCAGCATCCCCATGAGCCTGGTTGTCTCTACCATCTGTTCCTTTCACACAGCGCAAGGAATATCAATCTACCGTCACTGTATGCCTACCAGCACCGTTCCCCCCGTTGCCACGAAGCTATTAAAAGCTGTACCTTATCGTTCCCGTTTGGAAATGTCTTGGTCCCCCTCGGACTTAGCATTTAATAGCTTTGGTTTCAGGTTTGGGAGTTTGTATATCTCGTTCCCTCGCCCTGTGCGATGTTCCCCTCTGTTGCCCCATCCAATCTTTATGATATCAATGAGGTCAAAATTCATTCTCTGCCATACACGTCCTCCTTGCAGTTTTACTCAACTTTGGTTACAACAGCAAACTTGCCGTCCAGCCTCTTATACATGTGTTCGTTTGTCATTCATGGACTTGAATCGCAGGTCTTGATGTCACGCCTGTCGCCAATATTGCTCGCCTTGTCACGAGTCCATCCAATTTCATCTCCAGTTCTTGTCGCCGCCACTCGCTGCAAAGGACTCGCCACGTTCGTATTCACCGTCAACACTGATATTTCGACATCAATCCTCGCCTGAGCGACTTCTGCGGCAATCGATGATCCCATCCTCGACCTGCTCTTGTCCAATCCGCGCCCATTTGAATCCCTTCCTGCCGAGCTCAAGGAATACATTGCGCAGTTCCTGTCGGCGGACTATTCCCCTCCACAGATGCTTGTCGGGCTCGCGCTTGTGTCTCCTGCTTGGTGTGCCCCTGCCTTGCCCGTGGCGATCAGGTCGCACCTGCCACTGTTGAACATCCTCCAGGACGAGCAAGGACGTTACCTTATGGACCTGCATGACAATGATAATGTCGTCGGTTACGTTGCTGTCTCACCACACGATGATCCTTTGCGTTGGGCTCTCATTTTGGCTGCGCCTGTCCAGTATTCTCATCTCATTTTGCACTGTATCTGGGTGCGCAGCCATGCTCTGCGGGGCACTTGCGCATTCATATTGAGCCCGTCATATACAGTTGCGCATCTTCCGCCATACATTTCTCAGCTTGACATCATGCTGTTTGCAAATACGTTCTGGGACGACCATCCGTGCTTGCTGTCTGACCCGCTTCCCTTGACGATTCGCGTCGTGAAGCTGTACTATCAGCACTTGCCTGCTCTCTTCATTCAGCACATGCGCATGTGTCTCTCGCTACTCGTCAAGCTCGCACTCCACTCGGTCCGGATTGATGAGCACAGCTCGGATCCCTTGCCGTTTCCGTCCTTGGAATGCCTGCCCGTTCATGGTTCCTCCCTGTCATATGTGGTTCTGTTCCTTGCGCTGTTTATCATGCCACGGCTCGCCATACTTGCCATTGACTGCCTTGGTCCTGCGACCACTGGTCTGGAATATGACCTGATTGCGGATGTCTTGGAGGGCTGCCCGATCCTGGTCCGTTTTGAATTTGGTGTCATGGAGGACCCAATCGACGACGTTGATGTGGCCAGTTTCACGCTCCTCTCAATGATGGTCCATATCCCGACCAGCTTGACATGGCTGCACCTTGATTTCCAAGATTGGGCATCACTGTCTGTCACGTGTGATCTTGCCATGCCACCTCGTCTGCATGGACTCACAATTGTTCCACTCATTGATGAGCCAACGGACTTGGATATTGTGTCGCGTGCTCCTGATACTCTTGTCTCGCTTGCATTGGCGGACTCTTTGACACCCGTGGTTTGTCAGCGACTTGCTGTTGTGGAGCGATCTGGCCTGAGGAGTTTGGTCTTGTCTGGGATCACGCATATTCACTGCCTCGACTTCATTGTTGCCATGATTCACATCAACCTGTGGTTCCTGGAGCTGCAATTTTTGCCAGCAGTGACAATCGTCTATGATTTCTGGCCCAATGTCATTGTGGACCGCATCCCTGCTCTCCGCTCTCTCCATTTATCTGGGTTTGTGTTCACGGCTCAGGGGTTGGTCCTCTCGATTGAATCTCTGCCCTTGGCCATGTTTGAGTCTCTGGCACTTGCACTCGACAATGACGATCCAAGTCTGCAAGTCGTGGCTGAAAGTTTGCTTGCCTGTGCTTGGCGATGCCTGCGGTTTGTCGCATTGTTCCCTCGTGGCCTTATCCAACCCGAGACCATTGTTGCCATGACGCATCGGGTTTGGTACAATGCTCGTGTCTTTGTCGTGTGGACCTTTCTGGCGGGGCGACGTTGCAGTGTTGTTGTTGCTGCTGCTCCATGGCCAGAGCAGTGTGTTGTTGTTCTGTCTTTGAGTGTTTGTCTTGTCAGAATCAGAATCTTTTGCTTTTCACGTCAATCTCACGTCAACTTGAGAACATGAAGCGCTTCATCTTTGGTTCCTACATGCCTCACACTCTCCATTACCATCACAATGATTGCTCCAGTTGAAGATTGTGACCAGCATTGACGAACAACAATGACGCTTTGTTTCCCGCCGCTGTCGCTATCGATGCATGTCATGGGACAGTCGTAGATTCATCATCATCGCCCCAGCTTGAGAATGTCTTTTGTGACTTTTGTTCTTGCCCGCGTGTTGCTCGACGATGTTGTGATATCCTTTGCCGCGTTTCTCCACTTGTCCTTTTGTGCAAGTCAAAGTGGCTCGATTGACACTGCTTCCATCACGCCTGACCTCCATCATTGACATTGATTCACAACGCTTCCTTGGGCACTACGCGCGTCCAACTTGCCGCAATCACCAGCGATCATCATTTCCAGCTATCTACGATGCCTCCCAGGCGTTCCAACACCCCCAAGCGCCCTCTCCGTACCGAAGCCGAGCGTCTGTATACTCCCCGACTCGCATTGATTTCGACTGCGTCGCGGCCTAGCTTTCGATGCCTCACTCTTTGCGAATATATGTTTGACAAATCATAGTCGAGCCGCTCATCCGTGATTATTTTGCCCGGAACAACATTCCGCAGAGTGCGAGTGCGTAGCCAGTCTCTTGACTCACAAAGTCAAGCACGGCTGGTGACTCGGGTTCTGTTCCTTTGATCATCGCCATAGAACAAGTCGCCCAAGTCGTGAATGACCAGCGCCAAGTCACCCTCGTGCGCAACATTCTCGACCGTTTGGTTGAGCAGGACGTTCTTTGGTCTCTGGAAGAACCTGGTGAGGTGACTGCGTACTACCCCTTCACCGTGTGTATCCTGGCCTCACTTTCTCGATGCAAGTCGCTTCTTTTCATCGATCGCTACCACTTTTCCTTTTAGCCAACAGTTGACGGCTCCGAGCAGTCCCTCGATCTCGACCAAGTGGTTCTGCAGATTGAGGAATTGTCGGCCCAAGCCCACCAGTACAACGCCTTGATTGACAAGGTGTCTGTGTGTACGTTGCTGACTCGGCGCGCAGCACCTTTCGGTCGATCCTGTGTTGCCCCTCTTCTGGTCTCTTCCTCACGTCCATGTTCTTCTCTAACAGTTGAGCGCAAGTTGAACTGTCTTGATCTCGTCCAGCAAGACGACGCGCTCCTCTCGGCTGCTGCCACGGCCCGCGCCCGACCCAATTTCCCCGACAATTTCCACTCCAAGCTTCGCGACTTGCTGGCCACGTCTCGCTACCAGTGGTCGCGGTCCCAGAACGTCTTCAACACCGTGTGGCCGCTCGTGTATCCCCCGCTCTTGCATCTGCTAGCCCAATCGACGGATCCGGTCGAGTTTATGCGCAATCGTGGCATCGTCACTGACACCATGGCCGGCGTCGACCTTTCCCGCATCCCGTACACGTCTCCCCCGTCCGGCATGCCGCGCTTTTCGATCCGTTGGCCCTGAAGCTCGTGTGTCGTGACGGTCTTTTCGTTTAGCGTCGGTTGTGATTGTCGTATTTTCTGTCCGTTGACTTCCTCCTATTCCATCTTCGCCGCCTCTTGAGTGAAGGTGTCAGTTTCTTTGTTCTTGAACCTGGTTGGTTGGGATTTTCGTGCCATTTATGATCAATCTCTGTTTTGCCTTTCCGGTCGCTTACATCGAGTCAACATGAATGATCCAAGTTCTTTTGTCGACGCTTTGCTCACCAGCGGCACACGCTCTCTCTTTGTGTCAGCCATCACCACCTTTGATAAGCTTCTCCTTGACAAACCAAGCTCCCTGACTTGTCGCATTCCCTTTCCGCTGGCTTGCCGCACTTTCTCGGCCAACCTGGCCTATCACATTTGATCAACTCGTGCCTTGTCTGAACCGCCCAGTCTACGTCGCCGGACCAGGATCCAACAAGGGACTTGTCCCATATTCTTCGCCTTCCGCTTGATACCTTGTCCCGAATTGCTTTTTACGTGGGTAATTGTCACGATCATTGTCAATGCTGTGTTCCCCAGCGGTTTGTGTGGGAACTGCACTTTGCGCCCCCATTGGATATGGTACATCCATTCCAATGTCGCGGGGCAGGGCGTGATTTGCGGCGTCTTTCGGCGACTTGCAGTCTGATGCGAATGGTCGTTGCACTCGCTCCGCAACGCGCTCGCTGTCGCCCAGGGAACACAAAACAAAAGCAAAGAAGACAGCGCCGGCGCCACGGGCGTCGCGTGTGCCGCCGACAGTGGCGGCCGCGAACCGTTTCGGCACGCCGTCGGACGTGCAAGCGCCAGCGACCGGGAAGAATTGACCCGAGGTGAACCCAATCGAATTGCAATCCTGGGGCGGCGTTGCGGTCCCCTCGGCCCTTGGAGCGTCGTTGAACAAGACGAACTTGAGTATGTTCTCAAGCAATTCGAGCGGGAGCAATTCCAAGCGTGAGCGCTGGCCCATGGCGCCGTCTTGCGAGTGCTAACTGTTGAATAGAGCAACGATGCGATGCTGTTCACGATGTCGTCGACTAGTCGCGCATCTCACGCGACGACGATCTTTGTACGCCAGGCTGCGAGTCTGGATGCAAAGAAGCCGATGCGCGACGTGGCGCCAGCATCCACATGTGTGGCACTTCGCACTGCGTCGTCCCTCTCACGTTCCTTCCATGCCTCTGCAGCATGCATGTTTTTCCCCAGCCCTAGCATTTAGGTATGGCTAGCTCTGCGTGCCCTGCTCCCACTCTTTTACCAACCAACCCGCAGAACCATGTCATGGTCCCCACGCGGCCGCCGCTACTGGATCTTCCATATCAGTCCTCGAATGACCGTCCCATCTCCTGGAAGACAATCATCACGCTCCTCCCTCGACCCTTCGTACCTATAACCGTCGGCATGCCATGACCACCTTGTGTCATAACAATCGCCTTCAATTATCCACCGTACGGGTGGACATTGAAAGCATTGTCATCCGTCGTGCAGATTCATCCAGCTCCCCGTGCCTGTGATGCTGCCATTGCTGCCCGCCTTCTCTTTTCTTTGCCACCCTCTCCTTATCTATGCCCGCGACCCCTCGGATAAAGCATTTAATTACACTGGTTCTCGTTCAGGGGTTTAGGTTCCTTTGATTTCCAGTTCACTTCCCAGGCCCTAGGTCCATCTTGATGTCCTTTCAATCGTGTTCATACATTTACCTTGTGTTCGAGACATTTCTGCCTCCTTATTGAAATTCTCTACCGACTATTTCGGTCACAAATCGATTCACAGACCGACTATAGGTTCAAAATCGACTTGTACATTCATCTTCCTCACAATTTCGATTCTTTGGCGTCTCGCAAATGCACCGGTTCAAGATCGAGTCGGGCGAGTGGATTGACGTGTCCAAGATTGCGCTGAACGCGCTTGGGTTCCCATCGGGCGTCGGCTACTTTGCGCGAGCAAAAGATTCTCACGAAAGAAAACATCGAGGGGCGCGCGAAAAGGGACGGACGGCCGGACAGTACGTGGGGAATGGACATGTTGAGTGACCGCGAATATTGTGCAACAATCTGACCAGAACGGGACACGCGTATAGCCCAGCGAGTGTTCACGGCGGCGCTCACGGAGCTCGTGGACCAGGACAAGATCAAGAGGACCAAGGTCGGTCGGGTGTGGTGGTACAGTTGCTTACCAGACCAGACCCTGCAAACGGTATGTGCGTCGCAGTTTTGGTTGAAGATGGTCAGTGGAATGAACCGATTCGCATCTTACGATATTGGGTCGATAGAAACGCGCGGAACTCGCCAAGCTCAAGGCCGAGGTCGGGCAGCTCAAGGCGCAGTACGAGGCGCTCGCGCGCAAACTCGGCATGGAACAGGCGTTGAACGAGGGATGGGTACGTTCGTAATCGACTTGATCGTAAATCTCGTCCATGGAGCACGCATCTAATCCCGTGTGCGCACACACATAGGACCTGGACGAGGTGCTCAACGAGCGAATTAAAGCCGTGGACGCCAGTCTCACCGAGAAGCTCACCAAGTACGGCGACCTCGGGAACAGGGAGGAGTTGGAGACGACGCTGCAGCATATCAAGACGTGCCGTGAGGCGAACAGGCGCAACGTGCAGAACCTGCGCATCTTGCAGTTGCTCTACCGCGACGAACTCGGGGTCACGCCAGAGAGCCTGGAGAGGCAGACCGGCATACCCGTGAACCTGGAGGATATGAAGTAGATGAACGGTGCGAGACGGACAAGGGGAGTGCAGGCGCAAATGGATTGGTTTGGCCAGACCGAGCAAGAGTCGGGTCAGTTTGATGAGTCGAGACGAGCGATGGATGGGTCTCTAGGACGGCAAAGATTGTAATTGATCGAGGTGGAGTTGAGCGGCTTATACTGCTTGGTCGTGCAGTGCGAGGATCCGCAGTGGAGGTGTCAACAGAAAAAGTGACAAACAGACTGGAACGTACAAGGGCAAACCAATGGTGACGCCCGAAGCACAGCTGCACCACGATGCAAACAGAAATGTGACAAATTTGAGAGACCGGCAAAGGAAATTGATGGTTTATCATCACCACAAGGAGGAATGCGGGTAAACACTCGACAATGGCAGGAGGAAAAAGAGAAGATATCAACACACCAACAACCAAACTCGACCGACAAGACCACATATCACTCTTGTACAACGATCTGTCACGCAGACTGTGACCCTTGCTGCCGCTGCTGCCGCCGAGACTGCGACTGCGCCAACTTGCACTCGCGACCATACTCGACAAACTCATGCACGATCCGGCGCCGCCAGGCGGCCATGTCCTCCTGCTTGAATTGCCACTCGGCCCCTTGGTTCACGACGTGGTGCATGAAGGCGCACGTAAAGACGCCGCAATCATAGCCGTTTGTCTGGCGTGGGATCTGCTCGTGGCCCGGCGCGGTCGGATAGTAATCGGTCCACCCATCAAAATCAAACGGAGCGCCCCCCTTCTTGGTGCGGTGCTCAGCGTCGAGGTACTTGCGCACCTTGGCAAAGTATGGCCCCACTGGCCCGTGCAGCGAATCGTAGTACTCGATGCGCTTGCGGCGGAAATTGACGCACCCGAGACACCAGTGTTGGCTGAGGTGCACGGGGAACAGCAGCAGGTCGAGCGCAAACAGGTCAAATCGCTTGGTCCATCGCGCGACTTGCTTGTGCCCGTAGGCGCAGATGTGCTGGTAAAAAAAGGAATCGAAGAAGTGGATGTTGGGCAATGCACCGCCAGATTTGCGACAATGGTCAGCGAGCATGCGACCATAGCCATTGATGACTTGATCGCCGAGCCAGCCCTTGTCCCGCAGACAGCGCAGATCCTTACGCGTCAGTGTCTCCAAGTGATGCACCGATACGACAGGTTCTTTCTCCGGATCCTGGAAAATGCTTTGGTATGCGGCCTCGACGGGATCAGCAAGCGACGAGGCAGACTCGACCGAATTCGAGGCTGTCGCACCCGACGCATCGTTCTTGGCAGCATTGCCAGCCTTGCCGGTCTTGACGCGCTTGGTGGATTTCGGACCAAGATTGACGTCCGAGGGTAAGCGCTTTGCCTTGGAAACGCGAGGAGGAGCGGGAGCCGTCTCAGATGCAGCGGGCAGACGCGGTGTGTCGGGTCGGTCCAACGCGGGAGTCAAGGTCAGGACCACGTTCTGCGATACAGGCACGTCGAGCGGCGGCGGCAGTGGTTGATCAACGTCCATGGGCTCATCGCCCGGCGACAAAGAAGCGGGAGCGGCAGCCGGAACATGCAGTGGTTGAAAGGTCGCCGTAGGAAGAGAGGAATGGGGAGGATGCACGCTAGCAGCAACGGGAGCCGACGACGAGGACGTGGCCGCAGACTCGGCCCGGGCCAGCAAAGCAACATACTCGGGATTCTGCATGGCAGCGTCGAGCCAACCAGGGCGGAAGGTGGGAAGTTGATCGGCTTGGATGCATTGAGGGGTAAGATCGAGTCCGCGCAGGTGCGCATCAAGTTGATCGAGCTGCTGCTGCGTCATGGACTGGTTGGCGAGAGCGGCGGCCTTGAGCTGATCGTACTCGGCAAAGTTGGTCGTCATTTTGAGGAGTTCCCGAGGGCAACAGCGAAAATGACTACAGATGCCAACGCATCGAGTCAGGACAAGAGTAGAAAACGTTGCTCGACAAACAATCCGTCGTGTTCCGCGAGGAGATCAAGGCAAAGCAAAACATGGGTACGTACGCATATTGCGTGGGCGGCAAATTACGCCCACCGTAGAGCCGGCTTTGCACAACCAATTCGCCCTTCTAGATTTCAAAAGAAAAAGGAAGAAGAATCATTGTCCACCCAGTCAGGATTCGTGAAAAGGACGCGGAGAATCGACGAATCGCCAAATCAAGAGACCCCGGTGCAAGCGACCATCGGACGCGGAAATGATAAAAGAGGGGTGCAGAGGCGAGACGGACCTGGATCATATCGACACAGTCGCGTTTCGTGAGGCACGGCGTCGAGTAGGGGCCGCCAGGATCCTAAGTGTTATAAAAACAGAGCAGCCAAGTTGAGACACAATTGATCTTAAAAGGATCAACCAACGCGACACGCACAGTAAATCGTGTCGACCGGAAGCCCATGGGAATCTTGGGCCCGCAAAAGACGATAAGGTCCGGCGCGAGCTGACAGAAAAGAATGCAAAAAGACTTGAATTTGGCGCCTGTGAAACGCAACAAGTTGATATCGCAACTGCAAACGGACCACGAGTCGAGCAGACACGACTTGATACATGTTCTTGTACGCCGGATTCACAGTTGGGTAGATGAGCGCCGTGGCGTCAATGTGCTCGTATTGCGGCAGCGGTAGCATGTTGACGCGCGGATCGGTGCCAAACAAGTCGGTCAACGGTTGATGGAAGAGCACAGACACTGACACGGGGACAGGTTGAGCGCGATGCGACCAGACAAGAGCGCAGTAGACGGTGGTGTTGCGAGAGAATGAGAAGAGGTGGAACAAGATGGGGCAATTCGCGCGGTCGTACTGGCAGTCGAGACCGTGTTGGAGGGAATGGAGTCAGAATGGAGCCATCGCATTGACGCTCGCCATGCTGTGCCAGAAAGTTGCACAAACCAGGACAACCGAGCAAGAAAGTGACAAATGAGAAATGTTATTCACAGACATGGACACAAACGAACAAACAGGATGCGACAAATCTTACATCTGACCCTCGCTCTCCTCGCTCTCGGGCGTAGGAATCACCCGCGGCACGGCGCCAGCCTCATCAAAATACGACGACAGATCCGAAGTAAAACCCCGAACCAAAGAACCAAACTTGCGAGGCAGGTACAGTGGAAGGGCAATGGGCGGTGGGAGCGTGGGCAACGAATCATAGGCCTGGTTGCCCTGGACAACACCCTGATGAACAAGCGTCTGGGCCGGCGACCAGATCGAGACAAACTTGCCAAACCGACTCGCCGCACCCTTGCGCATCAACACCAACTTTTCGCGCGCGCCAAGAGTCAATCGGTCAGGAGCCGAACCGAGCGAATCGAGCAAGCGGGAACCTTGGCGCAGATCAGGAAGGCTGGGGAGACCAGGGAAGGGCGAGGCGGGAGAGGTCGAGAAAGACGCGGCATCGGATCCATTTGTGGGGACCACGGTATCGGCGGGTGGATCGCCACTCGACGCGACGGGTGCAGCAACAGCATGGGCTTGAGCAGTGGCCGATCCACCACGAGCACCACCACCACGAGAGCGACCACGTGCCGGAAAAGTACCACGGCGGGGAGCAGAAACGCGACCACGCGGACCACCGCCGTGGCCGCCATCGCCACCGCCACCGGGACCACCATGATTGCCAGAGTAACGATCGTGGGCCGAATCGTCAAAATCGTCGTCGCCTGGTTGCGGGAGCAGAGGGCGAGGTGCGCCACGACTCGGCAAGAGCGCGAGCGGGTGCTTGAGCATCGAGTCGGCAACGTAAATGTCAAACACGTCGCGCAACGCGACGCGGAACATGTTCCACGACGCGTTCACGTCGCGGTTCACAACGTACTTGCAGCTAGGGCAGTGCAGGTAACGGTAGGCAAACTTGCGGTTGACCTTCATCGCGGGCGTCGCCTCAAACTCAGAACCACAGACTGCACAGAATTTTGACGTACGATGCTCATCAACAAGCAGGACGTCGATACCATAGACTAAAAGATAGCGAATCACGCCCTTGACGGGCATGCGCGTGACGCGGTTGATTTGGACAGCACCCTTGTTCCCAAAGAGAACGCCATAACCAGTAAACTTGTTGCGCAAGTAGGCCAAGGCGCGCTGCTTGGCAATGGTCGCCTGCAAATCGTACTTGGCATAGCGGCGGTCCATCTTGAACCCGAGAATGCGCTCCATGTTGGTGGTCACGGCCTTGGCGAGCACAATGATACCGGCTAGGGTCGGATCGTGAACGGCCGGCAAACGCGACTCGATCTGCTCCAAGTCCGACTGGTGCTGCCGTAGGCGCAAAATCTGCAAAGTCTGGTTGCGTTGACCCGTTGCAGCGCTCCACCGAGGACCCGGAATCGACCACGACTTGTAGCCCGGGTTCCGACGCCGAGTGATTTCCCACTTGATGTTGATCCAGCCATTGGCAAAGGCACCGACGCGGAACGGCGTAAGCGTCGTCTTGGTCATGAGCGTGGACTGGCCCGGATCGACGGCAATCAGCCCTTTTGGGTAGTCGGACACGATGAGCGAGCGACTCTTGATCGCAGCAAACTCGCCCGTGCCGAGCCGCGAGTGCAGCGACTTGGCGGCGACAGCGCGACCAGGACCCCGGGTAACAACACGACGCGTCGACTTTTGCTTGATCTCGCCCTCCCCGCCGACGCGACGCACGTCGTCGTCCGTAGGCTAGCAAGAAAAATGGTAAATTGAAAATACAGATCAGTTGATGATCCGGGACAAAGAGTCGGGAAAACAAGACGAGTGATCATTCACGTACCACACGCGAAATCAAGATGTGCGCCGCATAGCCGTTGGTGGTGAACGACGAACCGACACGCGGTGCACCATCAACGCGTGGCTTTTGCCAATAGCCACTCAAGACGGGACTAATCGACGGATCCGAGCAGAATTTGGTGCGCAAACGTGCAAGTTGAGGCGATATATCGCGTAATTTCTGCCATGCATACTGTTCAAGGGCAAGCTCATACTGCTCGTCTGGCACGTTCAGGTCACTGGCACCAGGGACGAGAGAATCGAGATGCGCGTGTTTCATGATCAACCCAAACACCACGTGGAGTAAGTCTGGCGAGTTGCCCGGGAACTCAGCAAGAAGACCACGGGTAATGTCCATCGAATCAAGCCGAACATGCCGGCGCTTGAGTGCCATGTGCGGGAAGATGGTCAAGTCTGGACAAAACCACCGACGCGCAACCGCAAAATGATCAGCGACTTGATCAATGCAGGCGCGATTTTCTTGCAGGTACGCGTAATGCTGGCGAGCAAGATCGACTCGAGCATGGACAAAATCGACAATCGCAAACAGAATGTTCTGCGGTCGCGTCGGCTTGCGATGACAGTGGCGAAACATGTCGGTCAGACTGAGAACCAACTCCTTGACCTGGTCAGCAATGAGCCGGTCACGCACGTCAGGATGACGAACGCGGGGAGGACGCTCCGGGTTGTCACCACCATCCCCGCCATCACCATCCCCACCAGGATCTGCGGCGCGAGCCGACGAGGACGACGGCGACGACGAGGAAGACGGCAAAGACTCGGCGGCCTTGCGCTCAGCAGCCTTGCGCTCAGCAGCCTTGGGAGCGCGATCAGCCTCGGCAGCACGGCGCTTACGAGCAGCGGCAGACGGCAAACCAGCGCGTCGCTTGCGTTCGTCCGAGGAAATGGGACCGGTCGTGGAAGCGTGAATACCACCACGATGGGCGTTCAGCGTGCGCGCGACATGTGCTTGGCCAGGCCGCATCGGTCCCGAAGGAGGATACGTCGGCAGTGCTGGCGGCCAGGGAGGCGGGTGATTGGTCTCGGGATGGATCTTGTGGCGGGACCGCCAACGCCGTGCAGCACGACCAGAAGCCGTCATACGCGGATCGTCCTTGATCTTGTCGTAATCACGATAGACCAAACGGGGATCAACAGGGGGCGACTTGCCAGACGCGGTACGGGACCCGAGAGCACCAGGCAAGGGGGCAGCAGGCGTGGTATCACCACCAGATGGCGCATCCTGCTCACCGCGGCCTTGAGACGGCAAGTCCTCATGCGAGTCGTCGCCAGCACTTGCACGCGACGCGGCATTGTCCATGCGCACGTCCTCGTCACGCGGACCACCATCTCCGAGCGACCCGGTCGGCGTGGGCTCGTCTGGTTCGACTGCTGGTGCAGCTGCGGGAACCGAACGTTCAGCACCCACAAGGGCGTCGGCATCGTCCATGAACGTGTCCTCGTCCTCATCGCCGCGAGCACCGGTACGCGAGTCACCTTCACACATGGGCACATCCTCGTCATGCGATCCGGCCGATGTGGGCTCATCAGGTCGGGCTGCTGGCACAGCAATGGAAACCCGGGGCTCGGCATCTGCACGAGAATCGCCCTCGTGCATGGGCACGTCCTCTTCGCGCGTCGCGTCCCTGCGCGCGGCAGCATCATCGGCCTGGCCATCGTGGCCGTGTTGCTGCTCATGCGAAGCACTCTCGCCCATGGCCACGTCTTGGTCGTGCAGCCCATCGACGCCAGACGTGCCAGACGCAGGCGGCGGTGGTGTCGCCTCGTCTTGCTGACTGGAACCTTGCTCACGGGCGTGCACTTCTTTCGCGAGCCGCTGGAACGCGTGCGAATCAATACCAGCAGGTGCGATCCACGCCTTGCCCTGCTTGCGACGAGCATGCCGATTGCGCGGCAGAGTCTCAGCCGCAATCCGTACGCCCTCAGGGATAAACCGCGGAAGGTGAACACTATCTTGTTGCTCGACTTGCCCTTGTGCTTCGTCGTCAGCGGCAGCAGGCGGCGGCGGCACAAAAGGCACCGGAACATGCAGCACGCCAAGATCGGGAACAAGACCGCTAGTCGCACGGGCATACTCGGGGTTCTGCAAGATGAACAAGTTGTAGTCGACAATGATGCATGCGCACTTGTACAGAAACTTGTCGAGCTGCAGCTTTGAGCCACGGCGGCAAATGGTCGTGACCCACTTGTCGATGGCCGCGTAAAAATCACGGCGCATCCTGCGGTTGGCTGGGGGCTCCACAGCACGTTGGTCACGAGGTGGCGCTGGCGGCGGCCAAGATTCGACGAGGACTGCAAATGGGTTGATGCAACGCCCGGCAGCGTAGCGAAACGTGCGATGAAAGTGTTCTGAGCCATTCTTGACAATCTCCTGGAACAGGTACTCGAAAGACCTGGTAAAGAACGAGCGATTGACAAACGGCGTGTTGGGGTAATGCACGTGGTGCAGGTACTCGGTCGCATACTGGTCAAGCTGGTCGCAGTTGGGGATGCCAAAGACGAGATAATCGGCCTGCTGATCAGCGACCGTGACAGCCTTCAACAGCTATGTACAGCGGAGAAGCAGGTCTGTTGGCACATCACATGGAAAAATGTATAGCACGAGAAAGCAAAAGCACACTGACCGAGACCATGTCGTTGGACGACTCGTAGTCCTCTTCGGCGTAGAGCAACGCGTCGCGGAAATCTTCATAGGCACGACGCGCACGGTACCGCAGGTAAAGAGTCGCCTCAGTCGCGGCAAAACCATGTGCATTGACAAGCCGCTCAGAGCGGGCCTCGATGACAGCGCGCACGGCCAAGTACTCAGGAGCGTCAACGAGCGCGTGGTGAAGAGTTTGAGGAACGACTGAAACAATGGGCGCGCGTGCTTGGTCACTCGGCGCAACGGCCGAGAGAGCCGGGACACTTGGGGCGAGACCTGGTGCGACATCCTCGACTGGCGCGGGTAGAATAGGCTCTGCGACAGGTGCGGCATCACTGGGCACAGCATCGACAGGTAGTGTAGTATCGGCCATGGCGACACACACCAGGTCTGAATAAAGGAAAACGACACGATGAATGAGAGAACGCGCAGAAAGACACAAGGAGGCGCATGGAACGTGAGCAAAAAAGACGTACGGGCAAGGTCGTGAAAGTAGGCAAGAAACGAGCACAAGAGCACACAGAGGACAGCCAGCGTGGACGCGAAAGTAAAAGCGAGTACTGATACTTGGGTGATGGTGAAGGGAGAGCCGCGAGAGACGGGTTATACAGCGACTGGACACGCGAGAGAGGGACGGCTAATGTTGGACTTGAGATATTTGAAAGGAAGAGGTGAAGGTTGGTGGGGAGGGGTCGCGATTACGAGAAGAGGAGAGGCGACCCAGGGGCCGGACAACCTTGATAACGGCGTGGCTTGGTGGCGTACCATTACGGACCCCCTCGTAAAGGCCCTCGCTCGGCCGCATCCCGTTCAAGCGCGTTGACAACCCTATGTTGTTCAAGCCACAGAAAGCCACGGAAAGCCGCTGTCAAAATCGAGAGGCGCGTCCAGATGGGTGAACCAGGCAACGGGAGAAGAGGGGTGCGGTCAGCACGACGTCGTCACCGTTCTTGCGCCATGGCGCACCCGTACATGGTACAGCCAGTCGCCGCACTCCAAATTTTCACCTTTTTCGATTGATAAAGCGCTGATCCGCGCGTGTTCTGGCCAAAGATCAAACAATGGGCCCAGGTCCACGGGCTTGTGCCGTATTTGTCGCCAGACGACCCACCCAACGTGTTCTCCAACTATTTCGACCCACAAGAGTTCCTGGCAAATTTTAATGTCAAGATCCCCAAGCCCCACCAACTCGAGCAACTGGGCGGGTTCCTCGATATTACCACGACCAACGTTGACCCAGTCCATGGCCATACCACCTCCAAGTCGCACTGTGTCGTCACCATTCCCACCATTGCCAAAATCATCCTACACGACCGGCTCGCACGGGTTCTGCTCGGCGGGCCTGTTCATGGCGCACAAGATCCTCTCCACCTGCTCTCGGCGCTCCTCGACCTTCTCGTGCGTTCTCGTGGGAATGGTCATGTGCCTGGTCGCACTGGCCACCCATTTGCAGCGCAAGCGCACGTCGCCCAGCTCGAGCAGCAACTGCGCGACGCGTCGGCCAGTGCACACCACCACCGACACGCGGCGGCCGAGGCTGCACGCGAGCGGGATCACGCGCATGGCGCGAGTCGGTCCTGGTGTGACGAGTTGAACAAGTGCCATAAGTCGAAAGAAAAGGACCGCGAAATGATCAGTACACAAGAACGGACCATCGAACATTTTCGCGCACAACTCGCCACGGCGGCGCGAGACGCGCGGGCCGCACAACAGCGCATTGCTGAACTCGGTGCCGAACTCGACACTACACGACGCCAACTGGATCGTGAGCGTGATCATCACCAAGCGCAACTCGGGCACGCACACGACGACGCGGCGCGGCGGGTCGCAGAAGTCCAGGCGCAACTTGCCGAAACTAAACGCACCAAGGACGACGCGCTCGCACGGCAGCAATTTCAGCTCAACTCGGCAAACCAGGAAGTGCGCGAGCTGCGCGGCGCCCTACACGACGAAAAGGAAAAGAGTAATCAGTATCTCGGCGCTGAACTCGAGCCGTACCTGAAAATAATCAAGGATCGGACGGGACGCGCATTCGGCCCTCGCGACCCGGTCCTGCACCTCACCAAGGCGATTGCAGAAAACGCGATCCGGCCCAACGAGTGGACCTACAACGTCATTGCCAGCACATGTACTCGTGCCGCCTTCCCGACCCGCAACTTTTCGTACCATCAGGTCGAAAAAGATTGCATAGTCGTCTATTCGACCAAGGTCGGCGGGTTCGCTGCCATGATGTTGGGTATGGGTTTAGCCGTCCCATGCGAGCGTACGATTCGGCGCGAGATGGAGAAGGAGCGACTGCAACACCCACCGCTTGGGATCCAAGAAGCCGGGTACCGTGCGACGCGCAAATTCGTGCAAGAGCAGAGCAAGGTCGACGGGGTGGGTGATGAGTTGTGCCCGTTTCGAGAGCAGACCAGCGCGTCGGGTATCGTACCGAAGGCGGTCAAGGCCATTGGCAAGGTGGAGACGAACCGGAAACTGCGGTCGAGGCGCTGGACGCAATCCGGGTTGGACTTGGACCATATGTCGACATCTGGACAGCGCGGCAAGTGGAATTGTTGCCGCGGGTCAGTACCTGTTCCAGCGAGGCCAAGGCGCGGTTCGAGGAGCGGCGCGCCGCGTACGAAAAGGACAACAAAAAGTCGCGCAAGGCGCAACAGCAGCAGCCGACAACGACGGTCGTGCCGCAAGTCGACGCGGTGGCAGCGGCGGTGGACCAGGTTGACGATATGGTCGCGGAACTCGCTGAGGCGCGCGCGGCGGGACTCGCACGTCGCGATGGCGATGCGCCGCGGCAGGGAGCCGGGGTCGCGGCGGGTTCGTTCGCGCCGGACGAGTGAGCGTCGAGGCGTGTCCAAAAGTAGGGCTACTGCAGTCTTTGTCAGCCGTTGGCGTGCCGGGTTCTCGACCGACACGTCGACCAGGGCGGGCGGTTGGCATGCGCGCGCGTGCCGCCACGGGGCCCCTCACGCGAAAGAAGGACGAAGAAGATCGTAATGAGTGGTGTTGGCCCTCGCCGTCGATAGGCAAACGGGTAACGATGAGCTGCGCGCGCCTCGTCCGCGCGCACGGTGCCAAGCGCGCCACGTTGTCGACCAGGGCGGGCGCCGCGCGTTGCGCCGGGGAGAAGGGCATTGGGGTAGGTCGCCGTGGACGCGCGAGAGGGCGTTGTTGACGGTGGTGATGGTTGTGGTGGTGTGGTTCGCAGTTGATGGTCAAGGTCGGCCAAGGTGGTGGTTGTTGTGGTGGTGGTGCTGAGGTGCCTTGAGCTGGCCCTTTGTTCTTCGTGTCCGGTCGCTGGTGCTCGGCCTCCTCTGTCGCGCTTCCCCTCACGCTCGCCCATGACCGCCGCCGCGGCTCTCTCTCCACGACTCGTGCTCTCCTCGGCCGTCGCCCTCAGCACGTCCCGCCCCGTCCACTGCCCGCACGCGCGCGCAACTCCCCGCATTCGCACCGTCGCCCTCGCCCGCGATCGTCACCGCCATCATGGAGGGCCAACCGTCGAACCTGACGCTCGTTGACCTCTTCCCGTCCGAGCTCCTGCCATGGCACGCGGCCCCTGCCGCACCACCGCCGCACGCGACGTCGTCGCCCGTGACCCCGGCCCCTGCCGCTGCTCCCACGCCCGCCGCCGTCAAGCCCGAACCGACCCCCGCGCCCGCGACCGCCTCGTCGGCTTCGGCCGCTGACGACGCGGCCAGCAAGAAGCGCGCCGGCCGCAAACCGACCTCGGCCGAGCCGTCGGACAAGCGCAAGGCTCAGAACCGTGCTGCACAGCGCGCGTTCCGCGAACGGAAAGAGCGGTACATCAAGCAGCTCGAGGCGCGCGTCAAGGAACTCGAGGATTTGACCAAAGTCTCGGACGCAACGTCGTTGCAGCTCGAGAACGCACAGTTGCGTGCGCTTGTACAGAAGCTCGAGGCCGAGAATTATTACCGTACGTCCTTTGCTAGTTTGGGTTCGTGTCATTGGCGGCACAGTCGGCTGACGCGACGCGATTCTGCCTTGTAGTGAAGGGCCTCGGGTTCGCTGCGGCTGCGGCCGCGTCGCAGGGCGCCGCGCCGTTTGGCAATCCGTTCCAGCAGCAGCAGCAGCAGCAGCAGCAGCAGCAACAACAACAACAACTGCAGCAGCTGCAGCTCCTGCAATTGCAACAACAACAGCAACAGCAACAGCAAGCTGCTGCTGCATCGGCACTCGGCTCGCCCGGCGTCCTCAACTCGGTCAACATTTTCGCGCCTGGCAACCCGGCTGCTGACCCGGTCCTCACGGGTCTCCCGCTGCTCAACGGGTTCAACACCAATCCCGCGTCGGCCCTGCCCATGTCGGCGTTGCTCGGCGGCGCGCCGATGCTCCCGCACCAGATCCTACAAGGGCCGAATGCGGTCAACCTGACGTCACCCGGCGCGTCCGGATCCAACTCGGTCACGCCGCCGCCGGCATCGCTCTTCCCGCCAGACGTGAACGCGGCGCTCGGCGGTAACAATGCAGCCGCGGCGGCCGCGCTCGCGGGCTGCGCCCTTCTCGTACCTCGACGAGACGCACCTCGCGTCGTTCCTCGACATGTCGGCGTCGCTTGGG